>OZ026623.1:36435862-36703362 GCA_964020975.1 Hermodice carunculata
ATAATTTTGAAACATCATGACTATTCCAAATCAGAGAGACAACTTCCGTACCAGGTGTACTACTATGCCAAGTTCAAACAGTAGCTCTGGACGAGAGAGAGAGAGAGAGAGAGAGAGAGAGAGAGAGAGAGAGAGAGAGAGAGAGAGAGGAGAGAGAGAGAGAGAGAGAGAGAGAGGAGAGAGAGAGAGAGAGAGATGAGAGAGAGAGAGAGAGAGAGGAGAGCAGAGAGAGAGAGAGAGAGAGAGAGAGAGAGAGAGAGAGAGAGAGAGAGATGAGAGAGAGAGAGAGAGAGAAGAGAGAGAGAGAGAAAACAATATGGAGTTGGCACCCAGACATAAAAAGTGGACAAAGGGAGCTTGTTACTTCATCACCTGTACCCATTTTGTGGGTGTAGGGAATAAATCATGTAATTCATGTTGCCTGCGACCACACATGGTAACCATCATTATCAAGATAAAGCTTATATCTCCTTGAATTTAATTTGATCTTACAAGGTCAAAAGGGACCATACCAAAACAAAACCCACATTGCAATTTCTTATTTATATTTAACAGGAGCAAGGGATGCAAGATCCACTATTACAGAGATATCGTTGTGACGAGCCAATATGATAGTTTGACCTTTCAAGGTCACTTAGTCAAAAGTAGCATCATGAATTCAAAAGAAATCCCAATGGGTATTTTGCTACTAATGTCTAATTGTAACGGTGGGCCTATGATGTACCATAATGAAGATGCCAATGTGTCATTTGACCTTTAAAATGATTTCTCATAACTTTGTCAAAAATTAACAAATCCATATCAATTTCCCACACTTTCATTGTCTGAAGTCAAAGTATATTCTGATGAAATTTAAGCAATTCCGTTCAGCTGTTCTGAAGGATTCAAAAATAGCCTTCAGACACAAAAATTCATTAAAGAATAAGGATAATTCAGCGCCACCTGGTGGCCAAAAAAAGAACTAGGTGACCCTGTGTGCAACATCAAAGCAATTGACCAAGTAGTTCTTGAGATTAACGAATTTTACTTTTTTTTTCAAAAATCAATAAAAAAAAATCATAAAAAATAGAAAAATTAATGCATCATCACATCCTTCACAAACTTGGTAGAAGACCACCCTCAGCTTCAGCTACGATTCTAAGTCAAACAGTTTTTCATTACTGTAAGTTGAAATAAGTTGAAAACACTGAAGCAAACGCCATTTGCCCACCAGCTGGTTTTGGCTGGTTTATGGGTTGGTGCGGTGGTTGGGGGTGTAGTGAAGGGTTAATTTACATATACATGTATTTGTTTAGGCTTGCTAAAGCTACAATAATTTTTTTCCCCCATTTCATTTCATCCCAGCCAGAGTGACTAAAACATGTAGTAATATGATCATCAATAATGACAGTACCAACATATATATTTAAATTGTGTAAATCTTTATTTCATCGCAGATTAACCCTTTAAGTGCTAAATTGTAGATGAAATCAGCTGGATTTGCATACTCAATACCCAAACGTATACCAAGTGAAGCTATTAAAGTGGACCACTTTTAATCTGCACCACAATGACACACACACACTGTCAAAAACAACATTTTATCAGAGCACCACTTTTGTTGTCAGCAACACTCAAGGTGCTACTAAATTAACATTTTAGAAAACATCACACAATACAGTCACAAGTTGATAAACAACTGTTCCATATATACTATATATGTGTACTTTTAAATACAATCGCCAGTATATATTGTGTTATTTTGTATTTATAAACACTGAATCGGTAAGCTTTTGTGAAAATACATGTTTATCAATAAAAATTTTTGAAAATATTTCACTCAATTTTATATAACAAAATATAATTATTTCTCTTATGATTCCTGACTTCAACATACTGGCAAGCATTTATCAAAAACTTGCGACTTTTACTATGTTTATGAAAAACAAGATTTTAACTACATATGGTATACATGATGTATCAGTCTTAAGTATGATCATCTCCATAACCAATGATTAATTAAACTGAAGTAAATCACACCAATCTGATAACACTGGCTCCTCTAACACAGCAAAACCTTATACCCAATGCATTACAATGTAAATTTTTCTCCACTGAAAATTACCAGCAAGTATTAAGTGTTGCAAAAGCATCACTTCATTTTTAATATTACGTGTAAGATGGTACAAGTCAAAACAAAAGCTCTCGTTAATGCAGTGAGGCAGCTTCATATATATATATACATATATATATATTGGAATGGTCACATTTTGCAATTGATCTCAGTCTTACTTTCCTTTTTCTAATTGGTTAAAATCTAAACTGGGTAGGAAAGTAATCCATTCCACCTGCTTTTTTGTTTGAAGGAAAAACTGTACTTCTACTCGAAGCACAGAAAACAATTATAACCCCCCCCCCCCATGAAATAATTACAACCATAGTAATTCACTGCTATAAGTGGAAAACTAGCAAAATTAAATGAATTCACAGTAAATATCATCCATTTCTTCTTTTGGATTAAAAGTAATATAAAAGATAAGTAAACTTCTTTCCTTAGCCCACTATGTATGCATTGCACCAGACTGCACCAAGGAAAGCAATTGACTCAGTCCCCTGAGATTTCATGTAAAGCACTGCTGCATTATACATGTATCAGCTGTTTGAGGTTGTTCCTACTTCCAGACATTGTCCTCCGTTTCATTATCCTTAAGATCTTGTCATAAAATGCCGGTGCAGCATCAAGTCCCCACACAAAGTCGAGGTGGTTGAAGTGCTGGAACTTGTAGTGTTTGATGATGTGTTGAAGCCGAGGAACAAGTCTCCTCACGTCCTGAAACAACAGTATTTTACATAGTTTTACAGCCACATTGTGGTCACTGTATACCTCAGTTTAACCATTTACAGGTGATAGGAGGACTCCACAGCCAAATAATACATGTATTATAAAATGTACAGTTCTTGATGTGGCTTTTGAAACAGACTTAACCCTTAAAGCACTGATTTAATTTGAGTCAACAGCTTTCCTCAGGGCACTTTGCACTCATTGCATGCAAAATACCCTGAGGAAAGCTGTTGACTAAGACTACTTTTTGCTTTAGACTTGGCTTGCTGGTATTTGAATGAAAGGTATCTTCATGAGGAATCTGAATCTTTCAACCATTATATGTTTAACTGTGATGAGAAAATGACTATAGCCATGATGAGCATGGGCAAAGTATTCAAGTCTCCATTAATCCATACCCAGGCATTTCTTAGCAAAAATACCGTGGAATGTCAAGATGCTTTTCACTCTAGCCATTACCTCAGCATTTCTCAGAGAAAATGCTGAGAAACACTGAGGTAAGTATTAGGGAGAAAGGTACCTCGGCGTTTCTCGACAATTTTGCCGAGAAATGCCTAGGGAAGAGTAGCATTGCAGCAGACCTTGGCGTTTCTCGGCAAAAATGCTGAGAAATGCCAAGAGAAAACAGACAAACTTGATTCTCTTAGTGTTTTGTCGGCAAAACTGCAGAGAGATGACAAGAAAAGGATTTTTGTACAAATTTCTTCGGCATTTCTCAGCAAAAAGCGCCAAGGATGGCACTTTCTTGGTATTTTGGCTCTCCTAGTGCAAATATTTTACAACCAAAAGGCTCCATCCAGTTAATATACACATACATGTATCATGAATATGGAATGGACCACATTATCATGACAAAGGCTCAAAACATCCCTGAACAAAATGTCCCCCCTCCACCTTCCATACTCCATTTATACATATTCTACATTGAATGAACTAGTGTGATATAGCACAAAATTTTCCAGAACCAAAAGCCCCTCTTCCCTTCCAATTAACATGTATGTATATTCTGCATCCAATGAGCTACATGTACATGTAGTTTGACGGGGAACCAAAAGCCCCCCTCCTCTCCTATGAACTGACTGACAGGATGAGAGGGGGGGGGGGGGGGGGGAGGGGGGCAAACATTCCAGTCTCAAAAGCCCCCTTCCAACTACACACATACTTAATGAACTAATTTAGCATGATAGGGGTAGTAAATGTTCCAGAATCAGGAGCCTCCCCCATTTTTCTGTTAATACTTGATCTGCCCTGATCAGGTGGGTGGGTGGCTAAGTGATCCAACTGGGGTCCTAAAAATTTCAGAATCAAAGCCGCCATTCCTCCTTCAAGTTTGATTTGCACATCATTTGGATTGACTGAATTCATAACCAACAGTATCCCTCCAGTAAGTACACATCAAGGACCCTATATTAAAATGACTTGGCACTTGCTGTC
The DNA here is from genome assembly GCA_964020975.1 of Hermodice carunculata. Lineage (NCBI taxonomy): Eukaryota > Metazoa > Annelida > Polychaeta > Eunicida > Amphinomidae > Hermodice > Hermodice carunculata. Next base: position 36,440,118 of record OZ026623.1, read on the forward strand.
AATACCCCTCACACAAGTTACCCCTTTCATTTGTCAGTTGTGGGTTGTCCATGCAAGAAATATATTAACAACATTTGAGAATATAAACAGAGCCAATGCTTTCTGCAGATTGATAGATTATTCAAATTAATATAAATTAATTACAATACAGTTCACTTTTCTGTTTTACTGGGATAACAAAAATAGATACTGTGTCTCATGCCTACAATAAACCCTACAGTATCCTTCACCTACCTGGAACTGTCACGTTATTCTGAATCAACACAATATTAAATGCATTGAAATTGACATTACAAATTCACCTCAGTTTCATTTGATGACATTTTAAGAAAAAATATTTTTGAGTTTTCTATGTATGTAAAAATTCCATCATGATACACATCATGATACACCTTTGTATATTGATACAATGTATCACAAAGCAGTCATTATATTCATGTACCATGATACATTGATATATCGATCAATGGTCCCATCCCTAATATCATACATGTACTTGCTCTGCATTGACTGAAGAGATGTCATAGGGGGCCCAAATATTCCAGCACCCACCCCGCCCCCTTCAATTCAGGGCTCGGCGTTGTGGTTTTTGCCCAGTTGTCCTACGGCAACTGCAATATCACTTGGAACAAATGATACATATATTTGCATCCTCACCTCAGGATCTGCAAGCCAGTCATTCTGGCTGGACAAAAGTACCACTGGCACTGTGATGTTTTGCAGAGGATACAGAGGTGGGGTCACCTGAAATGTACATCAGAATACAATACATGCATTAAGTTTGAACACAATAAACTCGGGGAAAAAACAGAAAAAATCATCTAAAGTCTCAACTTGAAATAGTGGTCTTGGCCTTGAGATACCACCTGCTTTTAACAACCACCTGTTCAAGATCCTCATTAAGTAGTTTCCATGTTATTTTCACTTTCTATGAACATGACGAACACCATCTATCTCAAGAGACCACAATTTAGTCATCCTTATGGGGGGGGGGGGGGGGTCTTTCAAGACAGGTTTTCTGTACTTTGACAGCCTTCAAATTTTTTCCAATGTCCATTAAACATTGTCCTACACATTGGTAACCAAACAGGGCAAATTTCCCTGGTGACATCTACAAACATCCATTAGTGGACAAATCGCTGTGAAAAGTCACACTCTGGGATCACTGTTACCAATATTATCTTGGGTACTAGACACAAATTACAGCATTTCCTCTACTCAAACAAACAGAACCATCCACTTTACATACCAGTGCTGTAACTTACAAAGACCAGCTAATGATATCAGTATTGTAGGGTATGAGGGGAATTGCAGTTTAAAAACAGGAGGCCCATGGGCCTCATGCTCTGCTGGCACTGTGGCTATATTCCACCTACATGTTCATTTCAAATTTGTGAGTCTTCAAGTGGCTTCTGAACATATAAAGCATGTGATTTTAATGTCTCATTTGTCCACCCAATGACACTTTGCTCCACATATAATAACAGCTTGTGCAATTCCTGTGATGGACATTGATGCATGTACCAAGACAACAATGAGTGAGTCCTTAACTTTATGTCCTCAGTGACCTTGGAACAGAAGATCAAGGTCACCTACATGTAGCTTATGTAATACAAGAGGCCCATTGGCCTGGTGCTGTGTTGACATTGCCATTGATGTCCAAGCTACACCCTGCCATTACAAAATCACCTCTTTCAACTTTACAGGCATGGTGACCTCACAAAAATAGGTCAAAATCATTGACATTACACAACATTCTAGCATTGGACATGCTCCATATATCCTATAAATTTGGCAAGTCTAATCTAGTTACTTTTTCAGATATGGAATTTTATATCTTAAAACACATTTTGGCTCATTGTTTCTGTCAGCTTATAGGTGGCGCCACTAGTATCATTAGCAACTTAGGCTTTTACCTCCACCACAATCCCCCCAAATTCTGTGAAGTTCTGCCTGAAATTGAAGATACCAGAGTGTTCACAAGATTTTCACATTTTGACCCTTATATTGTGTAATATGGTAGGTGGTGCTACCAGTATCGAAAGGGAACTAGATTTTCATACATGCTTTAAGTCCTGACACTTATTTTGGGCTAACTTGAAAACTGTGGACGGCATTGCAGTCAAAAGATTTTCAAATTTTGGCCTGTATATTACATAATACTGTAAGTGGCACCACCAAAATTGATGTTGACAAAGATTTTGATGCACTTTATAACTTTTAAACATTATATGGGCCTAAATAAAAATTGTGGGGTGCAGAGCATTCACGAGATGACCCCTATACTCAAACGGGGCCATTTGACCTTGACCTTTAACTCTGATTAAAAAATTGTTACTGTTCAAAATACTGCGGACAGTATCGTGCTAATGAGAGAAAAAATTTATGGAAGAACGGAGAGACATGAGCCGTTGCATAAATTTTGCGATTTTAGGTCTTTCATGCATGAAGACACATCTTCATACAGGTCTGTGATCATGGGAACATTGAGACTCCCCTTACCTTTCAATGTATAATCTTGATTTTGTCAATCACATTCTAGGTATATTAACTATATCAGTCTCTTACCTGTCCATAATGTTTCTCATTCTCATCTGGGCTACCATAGTCAAACGCTTGGAATTTTCCTGAATTGGCCATCTGATAGAAAAAAATATGTCACTATTTTACTGCTAATGACATCAAAAGTCATATTCATCCAATTAAATTATGACAGCAATTCCAACTTCCAATTCCCAAAAGGGAAGACCTTTCAGTCAATTATCAGCATGTCTATAGCTGCCAGAAATCAGGAATCGTGCAGTTCACCAAGTTTCCCACGTTTGGTGGCCAAAGTACTCTTAGGAAAGCTGTTGACTCAGTTCACAAACTATCACTGAAAGAATTACATATCCCATACAACATTTTGGTGGTTTCTTCATTTGGATTATATGCAAGTCTTTCAATAAGCAAGATAAAAACTAATTCTCGTTTTGGTTATGAAGAAGTTTTTTGGCCTTTAAACATGTTGTAAAGTACAAATACTAGGACAAAAATTCCACAGAATGTAAAATGCTTAATCGAAGAGCTATTTCGAATGCTTCAAGCACACTGGAGGAGCTGGATTTTTCATTAAAAACAAAGAAGCCAATAATAAATGACACTTTATGTGACAGTATAGAATATTTGACTGCATGCTTTGTGTATATCACACTGTATCTGAAACGCATCTTATCTTTTTAAAGTAATTTCGTCTTGAAGGACACTGACCTGTGTCCAGTGAACCATGTTCTGCACGGATGTGCCAGCTGGAGTGTGGGTCAGGTAGACAGGCAGTCGGGTCTGTAATGTAATGTACCATGAATTCTGAATCACTTAATTTCACTGATCAAGTCTTTATAAGAGTTTCCAAATGCTAGCAATGGTTGAAATTGTTCACGTGATCTTTTCCTGTAATTGTAGTGAATTTTGAAGCACTTTAATCAAACAAACTGGAACCTAACTGATCCAGTAATTAGCTTGATTAGAGTCAATGTCACTTAGAAGAAAAAATGAATGTGCAATTTTGATATGACATAAATTCTCAACATAGGCAGGAAAAGGTGTTGCACGTTGTTTGAACCACTTTACAAAAATGACAAGATGACTTCAAGTTAAAAACAAAAACAAAGTTAACAAGTTAAATCTATTCTTTATCAGTCCCTGATTTTGCAAGATATTTAATATCTAGATGCAAGATAATAGTAACACATTCAAATGCTTCAGAAAAGGAGATGTCCTTCAGGCACTCTGTTTAGCGTGAAGTCCAACGCTTTTGCACCCATTACGGAATGGCCAAGTTGTAGTACTCACAGAATTGAAGTTACTTGTGTCATAGCCACATAGCAGGAACAGCATTTCCCTACACACTGCTCTTGTAGGAAGTGCACAGACTGTCCTTGCCAAGAAATCGATCAACACATCGTGTGGCAGGAATTCATGAAATCCGAGCAATTCCACCAATGCCTGAAATTCAAACCAAAAAAAATGAATCACAAGAAAGCAAATAGTCATTTCATCCCTTTTTTTTGGTGCTAGAGCTCTTTTAATTCTTTTATTCCTAATTTCAACAAAAATTGATGACTTTGTGCTATTAATTTACATATGACAATTGTTAGATTCATTTATTTTGTAAATGGACTACTCATTCAAGTACCAGCATGCCCACAGATGCTGTAAGAGAGCATCCAAAGCAGCATGAGGAATTGCAGGTCAGTTGGGTATGCAAGGAAAATCTTTGCTGAAAAAAATGTGAAGGGTTTGCATGCTTTCATCATAAATGACTGGGTAAGAGCTGCGCAAAAAGTACATTTACCTTTATTTCTGGTGTAAAGTAATTCAGAACTTTAAATGCCCCTTTTATGTCCTTAATGGTTGCCACAGGAGCCAAGCCAAAGAAAACCTCAATCTACAACAGAGAGCAACCTGATATTTAAAACACACGTACATACATCAATAAAATCTCACAGAGACATGTGCAGTTACAGGCTCTGAAACATGTTGAACTTCTGAGTAGTTACCCACTGAAGACCCTTTATTTTATATGAGCGTAAGGCAGCCTATTTGACAGAATGCATGATGATGATGATGATGATGATGATGATGATCTTCCTCCTCTTCATCAAAACTTAGAACAGGGTCCCTTGAAAATGATGATCCAATGCACGTACAATGTATAAGGATGACAGAAACTGAGCTACTGGCCATGGGTAATGTCATGAATCACTTTAACTGAAAATTGTTCAGCACAGCTCAAACCATGCATTCTGTTCACCTTTTCGTTCAGCTCTGGGTCTTGTGACAATCGGGCAAAGGCAACTGTGGTTCCTTGAGAGTGTCCCACGTAGAACAATTTTTTGTGACCCGTGTGCTGTAGAACATAGTCAATCATGGCAGGTACGTCATACTTGGCCATTTCATCCCAGCTAGAGATACATAGAAAAACAAGGGTAATGCGAAAGAATACATGTAAGATTGCCAATGGTTCACATAATTATTCACTTTTACAGATGTCCTTTTTCAGGATTTTGTATGGAAACCATGTGGGAGATGTCTATGTCATTACAATGAACTGTCCATTAACATTCATGTGGCAAATTAAAAATAATGTTCTAAATAATGTTCAAGAAAGATGAAGTTCTATAGATCCAGTACATCATCAGCATGATTATAAAGCATGTCGGCATGGGAGTAGTTCTTGCTTGCAGTTATCTTGGTGTATAACCACAGCATGCATGATCCGGAAATTTTGAACCCATCTTATGAATCCAAGCAAGGCATACGACAACTGGATGAATGCATCCAAATACTGTAGGCAATTTGACCCACTCAACTACTTTGAATAACACCAAGATACTCTGTTTGCCATTTGCATTTTATATGTATATATGTGTGTGTGTGTGTGTGTGTGTGTGTAAACTCACATAAAATTACCTGTTTAAGAGTTCCAAAGATATAAACTCGAACAAAGTCAGTTCACAAAAAGGATCTGCATTTGGTTGCTAGTCATGTCTTGATTTGTGCATTTACATTGACCTTATTGGTCTCACTAGACACCTTATTAGTTTCACTGTTTCTCAGTGATACACATGTGAGGGCCCTACAGGGAATTAAACTGTACATACAAAATACACAGTCAGTTATTTTTCTGGGCTTTCAAGGGATTCACCAGCATGCAAAACACAAAAGTCACATCTGTCTTCAGTGACCACTCCTGGGAAGCATTCAAGAGGGCCTCGTAATAGCGGTTGAGTTAGTGTTTTTGGTCATTTGGGATATTTGAGTGGCAGGTTACCATAGGTTGTCTCTTAACTCTTTCGTTGCCAATTTTAACAAAAGTCCACATATAATACTGGATTGATAATACTAGACTAACTGTTTCACTGCCACATTTTGGACTGAATCAACAGGTTTTCTCAGCACAATTTGGGCACAGGAGGCTTGTAGACCTGGACTGTTATATTCTATGGAACTACAGACGTGCTGGTACCTGAACAAATGGTCTTTTTTACAAGGAACACAAATCTAACATCTTTAATTTCATTCAGGGCAGTTCGCTTTAAGCAGTTTGACTTAAGTTGCAGTTGGCACTGAAAGAGCTAATATTCTTGGCACACTGACCTTTCATTCAAGTACTAGCAACTCTACAGTTGCAGAGACAACAACAAAGCATAAGAAAGGCGCGGATCAACAGCTTTCTTTGGTATGCTTTGCTAAAGTACCAACATGCCTCATGCAGCACAGAACGTATACATCGAAGGCTCAGGTCAGTATCTTTCCTTAGTGCACTGTGGGCACATAATGTACCCAAAGTGCACCAAGGAAAGCTATTGTCTCACTGAAAAAGGTAATTGAGGTATGTACTGGCGCAGGTTTGAAAATACAGATCTGAATTTACATGTAACCTGTAGAGTATTATCTGCTTTAAATGGTCTGTGACATTTTAAATTGGCTTTATCAATAATTCGATTGCAGTATCCTACCTAAATTCCCAGAACCTAGGGTCGCCTGGTGCGAGTTTCACATGAGCACACGAGTAGGTGTTTCCCCTTACGTTCCCCATCCAAACATCATAGCCTGCATTAGCAAGCATGTAACCTGAAAAAACAAATTATAATTGCATGCTATCCCTTTTAGTACACAGGTACATGCATGATCTGCAATTAATAAATATCCTGAAGTTCTATAAAGATTTTCAAAACAGCAATTTTTCCTAATTACCAGGTTAATCCAAATGTTAAATGGTATTGGCTTTTAAATAACATTTTCACACATGACCCATAAAATATTTAAATAAACAGGAATATTGCACACATACCTCAAATACTATATTTTTTATTGTATGTTCATGTATTAAACACATCATGTGCACTGGACTAGTCTACATTCAAAAGGGGTAAGAATCACAATACAGTAGTCTCTCTTTTGAAAGACCCCTCTTTTGGGAAACCATCTACCCTTCATGATCATTTTCATTGTGCAAAATCATTTTCTAATAAAAATTTACCTCTTTGGGGAGACCACCTGCCAAACCTGACCAGTGACCACCCAAAATGAATCCAAAAGACTACTTCTCCATCCAGAAATTTGCCATTTCAGATAAAAAAATATCCACATATTTTGTACAAGATTGGTAAAATAATTTGTCAAAACAAGTTCACACATTCAAAATATGTTTATACATGTATACATGACTATGTACAGGATGGAATGGGGTCCAATAAGTACACATCAGTCATGTTTGAATCTAACAATTGAACTTTCTTTGGGAGACCATCCGCTTTCAGTGACCAGTTCTTGGCCATCCCTGGGGTAGTCTCTCAAAACAGGGACTACTGTACCCATGTGCAAAGCACAAATCAAGAACCCAGCTGTTCTATTCCATAAGCTCTTGCTCTTATCTTAATGTCATTCATTTAGTTTCACTTACACGTACAGGGTTCATACAGCTTGGCAGCTTTCCAATTCAAGGACTTTTCCAGGACCTTTTTACCAAAATTCAAGGACTTTCCAACTTGATCAATTTCTTTTTTTGTGTCTTGTCCATTTTTGGGGGTTTCTATGATGGGAGGGGAGGAAGTGATCAAGCTAACCTAACTTTTGGAGGAAGGTGCATTAATGGATATTTAAAATTCAAGGACTTTTCAAGGACTTTATTGCAAAAACTTTAATTTTCAAGGTTTTCAAGGCCTTGAAAAAGCAGGTAGTAAATTCAAGTACTTTCAAGGATTTCAAGGACTTGTATGAACCCTGCACTTAATAACATATGTAAAATTGTCTTCCGTACCGAAGCTTTCATTGGCAAGGTTAATCACCCAGTCTGATGAAGCACTTATGAGCCCATGCAGCAAAAAGACTGGCTGGCCTCGTATTGGGCTGGACGACTGTACATAAGGCATGCGATGGACAGTAAGTATATAGCCATCTTGGGTCTGGACTTTATGCTCTTCACATTTGTATCCTTTGCTGGTGACGAGTTGACACTGGCTCCAGATATGAAAAAGAAACATCCTTTAATTAGTCAGTTCAGATGACTTTCTCAGTGGTCAAATCAACAGCTGGTAACAGCACCACACCTATGTTGACTGGTGCTGGTGTTGATTTTTCTATTCCAAACTTCTTAATAATGATACTACTTTATTTGCACTCTACATCTTAACTCTACCCAACAAAAAAATTTTATGGTATGAAAACTGATGAAGGAAACATGAAAATGCTGCCTTCTAGTAGCTATTCACAAAACTACAATTCCAGTCTTGCATACATGTACAGTACAGACACTTAACAAGCAAAACTCAAAGCTGTGAGCACTGACTCTTAGTTTGCAGTTTTTTTTCTTTGACTGGTAGTTTCTGTTGTAGATACATGTAAAATTCCAGTTCAAAATTGTGCTTGAATTCACAACAATATAATATGAAGTTTGTTTGAACTATTGTTAGACTATTACTCAATATATGTATTGCTTTAGCCCATTGTTATTTGTGCACCTCTTGCAGATGTCAAAAACTGGTATGTAGACGTTTGAAAGATGTGCAAGTCACAATCACGGATGGCTGTCTCCATTCTGAGTGACACTGAATATAAAACATGTACATGTATACCTACATTGGGACATCACTCAAGTAGGACCATGCACTTTCTGCTTAAGCGGTAAAGTGGGCGAAATCGCGGAATCATAATTTTTGTCACAGAATTACCTTTTGTCTGAAAATATTAATTAATAGTAAAAAGCAATGAATATTTAACGATTTTGCACCTTTTATGTCGGCAAAATCACCATTGGTAATTCTGATGTTTGTTTTCAGGCCATGAATATTTTTTTGTCTGCCTTTTGGCACTACTTCAGCACTTCCAGTTTATCATTCCCGGAACATTCTAGGTGGCCATTTAATTCAGTTACAAATAAAGCACAATAAAGCAGAATTCAGTAAAATTAAAAGCAGAATTTTTTTTTTTTTTAAAGCAGGAAGTGCATGGCCCTACTCATGAGAATCGAGGCAGCCACCCATGATCACAATACACTTCCCATTAGTATTATCTTAGAGATAAACAGATTTTGACTGCAGTTAGTAATAATCTGATAATACCATAGAGATATTATACATTAATACAGTAAAATGTCTCTAAGCAGTTATTATTCGATTATTACTAAGGCAGACAACTTCTGTTTCAACTCTCAAGGTTGAGAACTCCTGGGGTCCTGCCCTACTTTGAAGCAAATGCCTGAATCCCTTCCCTCCATCCCAAAACATACTCCCCTTTGCCTTTGGCATTTCAAATACCTTGCATGCCATTAGCATACTCTGCCCTGCCATGCCTGCTTCTCTCTCCCCACTAGCACTGTCCCTCCGCACCCTGCCCAACGGTCTTTAGGATGTAGTTGAGAGAAACTTAGGTGAAAGCCATTTTCAGCAAATGGTCCTGTTGTTGAATGCCCAGAAGTTCAAATAGATACGTAAGGGGCAGTTTGCCGGATAGACGAAAAGCTGAAAAGACATTTAGTCACATGGACATTTAGTCGAATGGACATTTGGTTGAATTTTGGTTGAAGTTTCGTCAAAAACCTGACGCTAGCGAGGATATAGACTTATAATATGTCAGTGACTTAGCTCGTTCTGTAATGATATTGAAATAACAAAATACGTAAAGACTTGATCTTTTCACATGTTTCTCTAGGTTGTAACGAAATCCAAGATACATGTATGCTAACTTTGGCTTATTTTTGGCAGACATGTAGCGAATCAACCAGCTACCAACACTGCCTGACGCACGACCGTCACCACCTTCTGGCATGTTCAAACAGACATGAAAATTGCAGGTTTGTATGACCAGCAAAATTCACAATTGATTTAATTTGTTCAGCAAATCTATTCAAAATACAAGTCACTAGGACAAATCAAGACAAAACAGGTGAATCATGTTTGATTTTGCATAGTTTGGACAGCTCGTCGAAAGACAAATAGCACAATCGTTTCCAGAACCGTTGGTGAAACGCTGATTCATACATGTTTATTTGACCATGTGGGCTTTCAACAAACTGTTGTCTCAACCAAATGTACATTGACTAAACAGGCATTTGACTATGTATACTTTTGACAATATGAGCATTTGACTACATGACCATTTACTTGGTATACTTGGTTGGTTTATCCCTCTATTCCTCTGGGCAGGGATTTCAGTTCCTGCTTGAAAATGTGAAGAGTTGGAGCCTCAGTTGTCTGTGGTTTTACCTTGTTCCATGTGTCTACGACCCGGTTTGAGAGGAAGTTCTTATACTTAGGCCTGTATACCTCCATTCTGCTTTATTTTTTTTGAAAATCTTATATCTATGTCCTCTCAAACCTTCTTCTGGGTTGTGAGAAAAAAGCTTCAGCACCTCTGTTCAGACCATGAGCATACTCATATGTTTCGCACATATCAAAATACATGTACATGTACAATCATTTAAGTGCACAGGACTACCTGATAGGGTGCTGGGAGAAAAATAAATTGATAGGGCTTGATAGCGACAGGGTAAACTAGAATTTCAGAGTGCAAGAAGGAGAGGGAATGGTGGTAGCCCTTATAAGGGCTCACCCATGGAAAATGCCTGAGCCTTAGACATGTTAGAGGCGGGGTTAGGGTGTACGAGGTTTTTTTTCTTTTCTTCTTCTTTTTTTTTTGGGGGGGGGGAGGGGGACTACAAGCGATGAGTGTTGGAGGATATATCCATGACCAGGGACCCACCACAGCTATCAGAGAGTGTGTGGCGGACCCTTTGCCTCCACTCTGGTCCTGGAAAACATGGCAGCACCAGCTGATTAGGCTAACCATGGTTTCCTCCGCCTCATCTATTTTTCTTTTCTTTCCTTCACTTTTTCCTAGGCCACCTTTGTCATACAGGACCATGGCACAGAAGCAGAGAGCCACAGCAATATTATTAGGATGAATGATGGTATTTTCAGAGAGGGAACGGTGAGAATAGCATTTGGTCTATTTTCCTCGTGCGGTGAGAATAGTGTTTGGAAGGACTTTTGTCTATTTTCACCGTATGGGGAGGATCAAGTTTTGTCTACTTTCACCGTACTGTGAGAATGGGGTTTGGTTATCCTATTTGGTCCATTTTCACCGTTTGGTGATGATGGTACAGTTTGGAAATTGAAATTAAGAGCGTTTTCCCAAATTTATGGTCATGTCTATGGTGATGATAGGGTTTGATCGATTTTGTTTCGTCAGGATGGTACAGTTTGGTATATTTTCACGGTGAGGATAGAGGCAGCTTTATTTTCACCATCTGGAAATTGAAATTAAGAGCATTTTCGCAAATTTATGGTTATGGATTGTTGCATAGAACTGAGGCAAATTAAGATTGGAGAAATATGCTTACTTTAGGAAGATATTTAAACTAGCTTTATAGTACATGTATAGTCAGTAGGAAAGTGACGGGACCAAAGCAAAGTGCCCACTTACAGGGTTTATTGTAAATTTTTGTAAGTGTAAGGCAACTTCCTTGGCACCGTGACAGCATTAAATGTTTGGCTTTTTAACATCTCAAATTCATGTATATAAATTTATTCTACCCACCCATCAGTCTTTCATTTTCTTTTTGTTTAATGCGACCCTTAACTAAGTCTAAAGTCTTAACGAGGTAGATCTATATTGCCCTTCAGTTCTGTTTCTTCCATCTGTGTCTGTGACAATATTAAAAGTTCCTTTGTCTTGTCACCTAAATTTTTGCCTTTACACATAAAAAATACAGACTGCTGGCTCTATAAAAGCTATTAGATAACAAAAGCTGAAAAAACCACCTCAACAGATCTCATTATAAACCATGCTCAAACTTGGACGTTAGGCCTTTTCATTATTTCAGCAAACGTTTGTTCCGATTGTCTTTGTGTGCAATATTATGACACAATGCTTTCCCAAAATATTCTTCCCTGGTTAACTTCTCTGCCATCGCCACAGTACGTTAGAAATAGAGCAGCCCCTATTCTCCCCACGCTCTGACTGTAACTAATTACGAGCTTGCGGTTAGACCTTACACCCACACTGTACGCTACAGTACAGAGCGTGGAGAGGTCCCTTGCGGCTAATTCTCACCATCCGATGAATCCAGACCAAACTCTATCATCACCGTCCGGTGAAAATAGACCAAAAATACTATTCTGACCGCACGGTGAAAATAGTCACTCGGATATTATTATTTTACGAAACAGGATTCGACGATCTGCCCAAAAGCGTGCCCAGCGCAACTTGGAAGTTGTTGCCTCCAATTTGAGGCCTCCCTGGTTCCTGCTGGCTGCACTTTGTCTTAAGACTTAACCCATAAAGAGACCGATATTATATGGGTAACACTTACAGTGTTCATACGGACCTCTGGGTCTTCCCTTTCACCATTTCCAGGCAGCCTTTGGGTGTTCGATTGGTACCTAAGGACCCTGGCATCTTTCTGGCATATGACAACAATAAAAAATAACAAAATTTTGAGCCTATTTTGCCGAACAAACGCGACAGTCATGCTGCTCATCCCGTCATGTTTACAATCATATGACACTGGTAGGGATCATTCATTTCGCTGCTTCCTCTAAAAAAAAAAAAAAAAAAAAAAAAATCCATTACACAAAATTTCGAACGACATATAACAGGCATAGAAGTATACAAAATGAAGTCATGCAGATTATATGTAGAACATTTTGCTCTTTTATTTTCGGGAACTCGCTCAATCAGATATTTCCAAAATGCCCTCTTTTACATTAACGAAAGATCCCAAATACATTTTTGTTCTAGAGTATAATATTCGGCACCACGTGCTCGGCCATTTGACAGGCGGTGTGGTGTGTGAATGTGACAGGTGGGTCTTCAGGACAGTGCACTGGAGTTTTATATCAAAATTGGATGAATGTGTGAGTTTTGTGTTATTGTTGTCAGATATGAATTTAAATATTTACTAAATTCTAAACTATGTTGATTCCACACAATCTTATGAACTTCTGTGGGCCCTCAGGCACAGGCGCATTGGCTGTGGCTATGGCTCTGCCTGGCCTGGGCTCTGGCCATCTGCTCTGGCTCTGCCATCTATAATGAAGGGCCTTGCCCTTGAAACTGAAAAGTTGAAGTTGGATACAAAACAGGTGGTTTTGCTGAGCTCTGCCTGAGGCCATGGTCGGCTCTTTTCTCTATTACCATCCTGTGTAAATACATTTAACCCTGGTTATCATCCATATTCATTGCCATTGGGTTGGTATGGGAGCATGAGCTGGTATTTCAGAGCAGGATGGCTCAAAATGAGGCTAAAATCAAAACATGGGAGCTTTTTCCTTCTATAAACAATTAGATACGTGAGCAGGCACAAGTTCCTAGTTATTGCATTTGTGACTTTTTGTCCAGAACCACTTTCTAGTTGTCATTACCCTATTCCGCAGTCTGAACTCGTTACTCACCATAAGCTATAACCTGTCACTGCCTAACCTATATACATTTGGAAGTACTATAGTCAATATTGAACATGTTCTTCTCTAGAATTTTGACATAGCCGTATTAGCCCAAATAGATTAAAGGGTCTTCGGTGGTTCACTACTCAGAACATGTTACGGAGCCTGTACGTGTACATGTCTCTCTGAGTAGCGGGTCCTTGTCTAAGCTAAATTTCAGCAAAAACAACCCAGATAATAATGAATAAATTTGAACGTGGCAAATGATTTATTAGCTAAATACGTGAAGACTTGAGCTTATAAATACAGAGTTTCATTATGAATGAAGAAATTTAAAACCTTTTAAACAAAACATAATTACTAAAGTTGTATAGTACAGGTTCAGATAAGAACAATTTGACCTGCCCCTGAACCAGCATGTACCCTTTCTAGCTGGATAGCTTATCCTAGTTAAACCACCCACCAGTGTATAAGTGAAGTAGAAACAAACTGGGGCTTTATATTCAGTCCCCGTGATTGTAAAATAACCAGTTGCAGCTAGACCACCTGTACAAACCAAGGGAAATCCTATCAAGGACTGCAACAATGTACATTGTGCACCAGAGATGTAAAACAAACTCCATGATGACACCTGCTCCTCACTTGGAAAGTCTCCCCAAACAATTAAGCTCTGTTTCACTGCCAAGCCTCAGTCAGTGTTTCAAGCTAACGTGTCAGATTTGTGACATTTGAGAAAAAGCTGTCAATTATGAGTATTTTTTTAATATCGAGTAAATGTGCATTTAAGCATGTCAGGAAGAATGAAAGTCATTAGCATTTATGTCAAAAACATGTTATCAAAACATGTTTTTTTTTAACATAGTACAATTAGGCAAACTTGTTAACTGTCATTGGTCGCTGCTTGCTACCGATAACCCCTAGGGGTTTAACCTGACAGAAAACATGTAAGCCAAAAATGTGTGAAAGTGAATATTAAAATAGAATGATGCCAAAAGATGAAATTTAAGTAGCGAAACAGGCAAGTCTAAAAACTGTGAAATTATTACAGCCAAACTTTCTAATAATCTTTAGATATTAACAGCAAAATTTGTAAGGCAAGTCAGAAAAGAATGAAAGTCATTAGTATTTAAGTCAAGAAAATGCAATCAAAGATAAAATTTCTGAACCAGAAATTAAGTACTTGAACTAAGTGAGCTTGTAACTGTCATGGGTAGCTGCTTGCTACCTATAGCCCCTGTGTATTTAACCTAACAGAAAACAAACACCTAACACTCAGTTCCTGTACAGGCAATCCGAGAACTCTCACAGACCCGCTAATTATAAATTCATAAATGTCAACCTGAAGATGGATGCCACAAGATTGGTATTTATGAATTGCAGTGATTTTTGGATTTTTAACGTTTTTTTTGTTTGTTTTCTTTTGTGGCGAATGTTAAAAAAATCTTCTCTGGAACTGCTCACCCAATTGCTTTGATACCACACAGGAACACTCCTAGGGATTCCCAGTTCTTAACTATTCACCAGGTGGTGTTCCAATTTAAAAAAAAAAATTAATGATTTTTTTGTTTGTTTTTGCTATTTTTGACATCTTCTCCAAAAGCGTCACTCAGATTAAGCTGATACATGGTGGATATGTACCTCGTAAAAGGGTCAGACAAAACACTAGGTGGCAATGGTGTGGATTTCTGATTTTTAATGATTTTTTAATTCGGGCACTTATTGGCAAATGCACCATTCCTATTGATTACTGTGTACATGTAACTCATTGGGCATTCTGATACTAATTTACATTTTGTACTTCAAAGAAACTGTCTGTTAGATTCACTTCAAACTTGGTGGCAATGTACCTTGGGTGGTTCTCTACCAAGTTTTTCAAATGGTCATGCCCGAGTGATTTTTGGATTTTTTGTGATTTTTTTTTTTTTTGAAATCTTTAAAGGAAACTTTGATATAGGAATTTCTTGTAATGGTGATAACTCAAATGATGTTGGCCAGATTTGTTTTGGACTTGTTAGGTATGTACCTATGACTTACTCCCCTGCCCCCCCCCCCCCCAAAAAAAAAAAAAAAGTCGTAACAAATATCGATAAGGAAAATATAAGACACATTGAATTATGGGGCGGATAAGAGATTTTCCATACTGGCATGCTCGGCAGTTTTATTTGCCACACTGCTGCCCTTTTCAATTTCTGTACTTCATACCCCAACCATTTGTAGAGTAAATTTTCTTATTTTCATCATCTTGTACTATGGCAAAATTTTACTTGTATCAGTATACTAGGCTGCCCCCCCCAACACACACACTCCATACAGTAACGTTGCAAGAGCCTCCAGACACTGTCAGTCTTATGACATCAATATGTATGTAATTGCATTGTTTGTTATTCAGAACAGCTTGAAGAATGGCGCAGTACAAAATTCCAGAGCCTGAGGATCTCCTTGAGTGTCCTTATGACAAAGTTCACATGATAAGAGCCCTCAAGTTTCCCTATCATCTTATGAAGTGTCGCAGAGTAAGTGTGTGAGAGAGAGTTGGGTTGGGTTGGGGTTGGGGGGGTGTTGGGAAGAGGAGATGGCACATTCTCTGCTCAGCCTTGTTTGGTCGTACATGAAGTGTTGACCTGGGACATGTGATCTAAGGTCTCACCTACAATTCTCCCTCATCATTAACAGTTGAAATTTGTTGGAACACTGAAGCAGATCGATATTTGACCATCAGCTGGTTTTGATCGGTTTAACTCTTTCACTGCTGGAAGTGACTTGTCGAAAAACAGTAGCATAGGCCAGAAGCGATTGTAGTCAAATTGATCTTGACGTCTATATAATTCATAGTCTGTCAAAGCTATTATTGTTCATGAACCGAACCAGTCCTATAGGTCTCACCTACAATTCCTCCATCATCATTAACTGTTGAAGTTTGTTCGAACACTGAAGCAGATGATATTTGACCATCAGCCAGTTTTGATCCATTTAACTCCTTCACTGCTGGAAGTGACTTATGTCAAACAACTGTAGTGTATGCCAGAAGCGACTAGTCAAATTGATGTTGATGTCTGTAATTCATAATCTGGCAAAGCTATTATTGTGCAGAAAAAAAAGAGAACTACTTATTAATGTATTTGCTAATTCATAGCAGTCTCCATCGTGGATGTAATAGGATGTATTCGTCTTTAAATGCAGTCCTACTCTAACACCTATTGAGGAAAAGAGGGAGCCACCTGCATCAGGGCAGATCCATGTAAATAGCATGGTCAAAAGTACTTTCTCAATAAAATAAACAACACGAACACAGAATGATCTTAAGAAAATGTATTGACATATATTTGAAACACAAAGGGTGCCTAAATTGATAAGAAATGGTCTCTCTTTTGGTTGAAAAGGTGTTATTTATGGATGTTTATATAGTTTGTAATACAAATCTGCCCTGATCATGGTAGATGCAACAGTCTGTTGCCTCAGCAACACAGGAAGTGAGCAGCATCACAGTTAAATATGTATACATGTATCCTATTAGTGTTGCACAACTGCCTCGTGCAGAGCATTCTACACGTACATAACTTTTGACAGACACAAGATGGCAAGCCACACATGGCAAGGGAGCATGCAGTCTGACCAGCATGGCAATTAAGAGCTTCGGACACAGAGGAGGCCTTTGCCAGGAATTATATGATGAATGGGCCAAAATGATATAAAATGTTGCCAAAATGACTCATTTCCTATTTTTTGCAACTTTCTTTTGTATCATAAATGGCTTTTTGAGTGATCAAAAATGTCAGGCAGTCGAGTAAGAAAAATGGCAAAATCCAAGATGGCGGCATGGTGGCATGACCCTAAGTGACCCTAACCTTCTTTTAGCAATTAATAGAACTGCAAAGCACTAATATCCCATGCTCCTTGTAGTAACGGTTTGAGAACATATGCTGCCGTGTTGTGTTTGTAGGATATACATGTGCATGTAGTTACTGTTATACCTAAGATATTTTTTTATCTATAATATGCCCCAAATTGAATGAACCCCAATGGAGGTTTCCTATAGGTCTTGGGACCTAACCTAGGCCTAATGCTTTTACATGTTTAAACATAGCAACATTCGCTGGCTTATTTCCCCTATTTAAAACGTAAAACCACAACTTCCTTTGCATTCTACTTCAAGTTTATACCGGTAGTAGCAAGTTAAAACCAAAAAAATGGGGGGTCATGTGATTAGATTTTTATTACAGGTGCATTTGTGTACCTTACCTCCATGATTGACCATTCCACACCAAATATGTCTCCAAAAATACACACACAAAGTTATCAAATTATTTAAAATATTTCTAGAGTAGCAGTGCCTTTCTAAAACTGACAGTTGAAAAGTATATTCCTATCCAAAATTATGATGGGACTTAATTTGGGGTGCTCTGCTCCTGTGATTTTTTCATCCAAAAGACTCAGCAGCAGTATTCAGTACTCGATCAAAAGTTGTGGATCAGTTGACCCGACCTTGAGGGGTTACTGGTGCAAGACCTATAATGTATGGTTCTGCTTGGGTCTGTGCTAGTAGGGATGTTGATCTCCTGAACTGTCAGTTAAAAGGGACTGAATTAGACAGTGTAAATTGTCGCTACAGTGTCTGATTCCGTATATCTGCTGCTGTCCTTGGTATTGTAAATGGGTTTTTTGAGCCATTAATAATATTAAACTGTCAAGTAATGCTTAAATTTGTTGAAAAAAAAACAAAAACAAACAAAAAAATAAAAAAATAAAAAATACAACCTGATGGCCAAGTCATGTGACCTTAAGGGACCTAGATCTGTTTTTAGCAACAAAAATTCAATGATCTAAACCCAAACTTTTTATGGTGAAAGCTGGAATCATAAGACTACAGTCATGTTCTCTATCTTAGGAAAGCTTTGCATATTCAAAGTCATGTCTTTGTAATTATGTGTCAAAATTGCTCAGCTAATGTGGTTTAAGGGACTTGTCCATTATAGGAATATGGCAGTGAAAGGGTTATTAGGGGGTGGGGGTGGATCATACATTATTTTAAGACTATAGGGAGACCCTTCATTATAAGACTCCAATGGGTTGCTGCCGTGCAAGCCACCCTACAAAGCTGCATCAAAATAAATGTTATCTATTACATTGACTCTAGTAACCGTGCATGCATACACAGATGGTTGTCCTCAGGCAACTAAATATTGATACCAATTGTTAATAATGTAGTACTGTATAATAAGGAACAATATGATAAAAATGATTGTATCAAGATCTATTATTCACTGTAATGGCTGAGATTAGACAATTATCACAATCACAGGTAGATTCATATTTGTTAATGATATATTTTTTGCATAACTTATGAAACCTTAATTTATGAGAATTGGTATTTATTTTGCTAATAACTAAGTTTGGCATGTACTTGTCATTTACTTATCAAATTATACACTTATACATAGTGTGACTTGCTTTGATATCAGTGTAGGGAATTTGCAGTGTTGGATTTAAAAAGAGGATATTAAATTGTTTCACTGTATCTTCCAGGTCTTGCTGACTTTCTTCTGTGTCATTATCCTGAATTTTAGTTTAGATAAAATTTCTGAAGACGAGTAACCTGCCATTAGTGTACTGTACATGTACTTATAAAAAAACCCACACATGATCAATATAATAAATTCTTAAATTTTAATAGGTTCAATATTTCTAAAAGTTTGGGTAAAGATTTGTATGGCAACAAACTTGAGAGTTATCACTTTCAAAAAACAAGATTTTTATGCATGGTTATAAATTCTGTCATAAGATTAACATTGGAATGCCATTATTATTTACAGTTGTAATAGGATGTATGTTTCTGTTTCCAACATGTTGCTTATATGATCAAAATCATGGACTATAAAAAAGAAAATTGTCAGGGCATAGAGTCTCAAGAATATGCGTATTTTGTGGCTTAACATCCAGTAATTTTGTGTAAAATGCTGAGTTATGATACAACAGGATTTGCTGGAGACATCAGACTATAAGACACATTACTTTTGTCCCCACCCACTGCCTTTCAAATTTAATTTGTTAAGATAGAAACAAAATAATAAAGCAACTTAAAGTTTCACCACCATGATAATGACTGTAACCTTGTGCATACATGTATGTTACACCTATATTGCAGAACTACTCGGGAAATGACTATGCATCTTGTCCATTCAATGCACGCCATGAATTGCCAAGGCCTGAGTTGCGTTATCACATGACAATATGCCCAGATAAAGTGGTCATTGAACAGGACGTTCTGCATCGTAAGTGGAATGTAAACTCTGTTCATTTTGCTGTTGGGAGTTGATTGTCACTTCTGAAAATGCAGTCTATTAACTGGTTACCAAAGAACACTTAATATAGTGTTACAAGATGTTATAAATGTGTAAATATCCCGGCCACTTACAAAGTTACAGTTCCCCATTTGCACCATAGGTGACAACAGGAATTTTTGTTGTCCTGAAAAAGCACATGCCAATTGATGTGTGAATATTAATGCATGCATCAGAAAAAAATTGATGCAGAACTTGCATTTAATCATCAATTACATTTACAGTAAATATTTGCACAGGAGTGAGAACCAGTGGCCGCATTCACAGAGAATTAGATCTGATCCTAAATTTAATCCCAGAATTAAAAAATCAGTGTGGTTTGTGCCCTAAACTACTTAATTCTTGGCTCAATGCTCAATCAAAACTTCAAGGATTAGCCAATACATGTATACTCTTGGCTACAATACTAACTTAAGGATTTACAGGCTCATTTTATAAATCAATCTTAGTTTGATGCAGTATTTAATTTTTTGATAGAGAATAAACCATGGCGGGGCGGAGTTATCAGGAATTAATGATGGCCATGTGGTGGTTTATTCCGATTCTAACATGGCAAATTAGATCAATAAAAATGCAAATAAAATCACTTTGCGGGTAGAGCAGAAACCACAGTGCAGGCTTGGAGTATCATGGATATATGTGATGTAATTTCGCTAGTCGAGGATCGTATGTGATTTAGGAATGAGGAAACCAAACCAGCAAACAAGGAATATGAAAACCAACAAAATGACGCTCTTAAACATTGTGTTTGTATGGCTTTTATTATAGACTTTAAGTACGGTTGCATAAAATGTACTACATGTATGTCCCTAATGCTGACTGTGGCTTCTACAAGCATGGGTTATATGCTGGTTAAAATGCATTTATCTTTGTTTAAAAGCATCTATTTAAAAAGGGAAAGTTAGACATGATCTTTACATTATTGTAGGCCTAAACACACCGAAATGAGTGCTTATTTGGTAGGTTCACAAAGAAAGAAAGAAGTGTCTGCAGGTTTGTATCAAAGTCAGGACATTGTAGATTTCAAGTGAAGATCGGGTCATTTAGGGCAAGCATGTATGCATGTGAATTACATTGTTTACATCACTGGGCAGATTCTCCAAGTATAATGGCCCTGCATGGCTACAACAATGAAACAAGGCCATTATTGCTGTCATGTTAGAATCCAGGATTAAAATGTGAATTAAATCAAGATATTTAGGGATGTTTCAACGGTATCATCAATTTTGAATTAGTACTTAAGGTACTAAATTTCATGCCCCCCCCCCCAAATTAGTACTTGAAAAATTATGTTTTCAAAAAATCATAGCAAAATTGCACCAAACAGGTCAAAAATTGACCATCAATTTCCATATTCTGTGAAAGTGTACAGACCCATTTTACTGCCTCCCCCCCTTGTGTACTGTAAGTACTGAATCAAAAATGATGAAAATGTTGAACCATCCCTTAAAAGAAGGAAACTTTAATTCCAAAATTCATATAATACTCTCTTATGAACATAAACAGTACATGTTCACATTTTCCTAGTTTTAGCATTTGAAAAAAACAAAAACAAAAACCATCTGGTGGCTATTTTATATATATAAGAGGATCAAACATTTAATTGTAAGAACTGTGACTTTGCATGTGATCATTCCATCGACTATTCTGTTCACTTTGCCAAGTTTATTCATCCATGAGGGATCACATAACTGCTGGGTAAACTGCATGTAGACCATTTAGTTGTGTTTAGTGCAGTACTAACTCTTTCAGTGCCAATCATGTCTAAAATTGATGTACTTAAATCTAACTAGTGTGAATTATCATAAGGATCCTGCATTCGTATTTCCGTAAAAAAGACATTTCATTCAAGTACCAATTTGCCTATAGTTCCACAGAGAATACCCCAGGTCAACAGCTTTTCTACCTCTCATTGGGCGCAATAGCCCAATGCATGCTGAGAAAAGCTGTTGACTCAGTCCAAAATTTGGCACTTAAGAATTAATCCATGTAAGTGCCTTCTCCTTTTTTAACCAAAAAATGGTAGAATCAACCATTTTTTTGCTAATGTTTTTACAATGTTTTATTAAAAGCTCATCAAATGTATTAGAATTACAATTATTTATTGTATAATTTTTATTCATTTTTTTGGGTACGTTTTGGGTGCATAAATGGGATGGTACAGGATAAGGCTATTAATGAAGTTAACGGAATACACATGCAAGTGACTGGTTCTGTTAGAGGCATTTTTTAAGTTGCAGTTTACAGTGACCTTAATTTGTTCAATTGTTGAAGTCAAAGCATGATAATTTACTGTGTCCAAAGTGCTGATGCTTTCCATATGCCCATGTACATATGTATGTACATGTAAGTGGAAATTGATTCATACTGTTCTGGGTCCTAAAATAAGAAGTGTGTGCAAGGGACCAGATGTGACAAAAAGGGATAACATGGTAACCTGTGCTTTGTTTAATTGTCAACAGAGCAACAGCGGGACAATGAAGATGGAGTGTACTTCAAGGGATGCACTAAGGTGCCCAGGTACCACAGTCATGATTTCCGCCCAGCAGATGGTGAAGATTGGGAGCAAGGTGAGGAGACATGACAGAGGGGGCAGGGCCCCTTCACTGGTCACATGACTTTGAAACAGCCAATCGTGTAGCACGTAAAGTAATTCTCCTGCAATCATGCATCATGGAGAGTTAACAACTTGATTTTTCTATGGTGGGAAAGGTCTGTGCTCAGTTGAGGTTTGAGAAGAGTCCATCTGATCTTTTTGACTTGGTGCTATTGTATGTCATAGGATGATGGAGACCGACCCTTCTCAGAAGAGTAGCTGGCTGACAAGTCCACTGAGTCAAGACTACTCCTTACAAGTGTGTGTGTGTGTGTGTGTGTGTGTGTGTGTGTGTGTGTGCACGCGCTGGCATGTGTGTAGTAAATATATACACACTGTGTATGATAAACTATAATGTTACTAATGTGTCCAATAAACTGGGACCATGCATCTGTATATACATGTACATGTATCCAAGCCCTGCATGTGGCTGTCCCAGTGTCA
Source organism: Hermodice carunculata (assembly GCA_964020975.1). Taxonomy (NCBI): domain Eukaryota; kingdom Metazoa; phylum Annelida; class Polychaeta; order Eunicida; family Amphinomidae; genus Hermodice; species Hermodice carunculata. The sequence goes on from OZ026623.1 coordinate 36,462,923, forward strand.
TAAACTGAAATTAAACTAATGGGCAGTTAGACCCCAGGAATAAATAGTTAGTTATTCAGGTATCCCCTGTATCTGTTTTAAAGGGCCCTACCTCAACATTTCGTGTTTCATTAAAAAAATGAAAAATACTGTTTTCTGTGTAATTATGTCTGCCCATGTACTAATAGGGAACATACTGTTTTTGTGTCTGCTGCTTTTTCTATGTCCTTGTTTTCGTTGTTGTCTTAGTCGTCATGGTTGTCTTCTTCTTCAACACAGCAATGCAAACACGAGAACTACAGAAGTTCTAAGCCAGGCCTTTAATATTGCACACGATTATAGTCTGCTTTAATGGCTTGATCAGTTGCGCAGGTGGGAGACCTTGACCCCATTCTTAAGGTCACAGCCACATTAAAGAAATTGGTTTCTGCATGATAACTAGAGAAGTTTTTTGTGCTGGGGCTTTTTTATTGCATGGGATAATAGTTCTGTGTAATGGCTTGGTCAGGTTTGAAGATGCATGACCTTGACACAGTTTTCAAGGTCACAGAGCTACATTAGTGAATTCTTCAACACATCAACGCGAACAGGATAATTTGATCCAGAAGTTTTTGAGCTAGAGCTTTTATATTACACACAATATAGCATATATAGTCTGCTGTAAGGGTGCGATTGCTTTCGCAGGTGGCTAACCTTGACCCCATTCCCAATGTCACAGAGCCACATTAGTGAATTTGGTTTTTGCATGATATGATTTGAGGGGATTTTGCAGTTTGGCTTGTGCATTGCACTGGATGATACTTCTGCATAAGGCTTTGGTCAACTTTGAAAATGGGTGACCTTGACGCTATTTCCAAGGTCACAGAGCCACATTAGTGAATTCTTTAACACTTGGATGTGAACAAGATAATTCCAGAAGTTCTTAAGTTAGAGCTTTCTTATTACACACAATTATAGTCCAGAATAATAGCTCAACAAAGTTTAAGGATTGGTGACCTTGACCCCATTTGTAAGTTCACAGAGCCACATTTAGTTAATTCTTCAACACATTGGTGCGAACAAGATAACTCCAGAAATTTTGATACTAGGGTTTTCATATTGCACAAGGTTATAGTGTGCTATAAGTGTTAGATCAGTTCAAAGATTGGTGACTTTGACCTCATTCTGAAGGTCACAGAGTCCCATTACTGCATTTGGTTTGGTTTGAAATATGTTTTGCACATTACAGCACATATGATAACTGTAATAGTGCATAACAATTAGGAAAGAGGACAAAGTCACACTTTAAATCCATCTTCAGTTGCTGGAAAGGACAAATGAACAGGCCAAAACCAGACACACAGATACGTGCAAAAGACGACTGACACCTAGACGAAACAGACAGTGGGGCAAAATGTTAACCACCAAAGTAGAGAATTAGACAGACCATATATTTTTAATAACAATACATACAAATCAAGATGCTAATACAATTTACAGAATGAGCCAATACCTATTGTATTAAAATGATCTGTCCTAGACATATATTTTGCACTGCTAAAAAAAAATTCATTTTGCTCAAGTGAAGCTTCACAAGAGCCATATAATACTGTTTGTAAGGGAAATGGTGCAAGATGGCAAATCGAATCATGCAAAGGTGATCCTGGGGCAGCATATGAGGGACAGATAATGAAATAATGCCATGTATCTTCCCTGGGTCAGCCACCAGAACATTTCGCAGAATCCTTAACACCAATTTTAGATAAATGCAAATTTAATTGGCTTGCATCTAGATGGAGAAATGTATGTCGAACTGAAAGAAATCTATCTATGTTATAAAGTTTCTGGAATTTAATTGGTTGAGGGATTGTTTGGATTATTTTAGATTTAAATATCTGTAATGAAGGAGACTCCAGAGTCCCCAGTGGAAGTTGGTTCCAAAGCCTGGCTGTGGAAGGAAAAAATGATGTGTCAAAAAGATCAATTCGAGCATGAAAATAGGAAGATCAAACCTATGACGGGTATCATGGGTTTGAGTACCTGGAGTACACGCACTAGAAATGATGGAACTCACAGAATAAGGAGTGAGATTGTTTACAAGTTTATACATTCAAGTCAATTTGGATATTTCCCAACATTTAGCCAGAGTTAACCGTTCGATTTCCTCGAGTATAACTTAGCATTGCTGGTTCCATACATTGCACCAGTAACAATACAAGCCACACCTAATTGAGTACTTTACAGTTTTTCATTAAATCATATGCTGTACAGCCACTCCAAACTGGACTACCCTATTCCAAAATTGGGCAGATGAAAGAGATATAGTTTCCAGAGTTCTTCTGTCCAGACCGAATTTCAAACTCTTCATTATGTTGATCAGTTTGCTTGATTTGTTGCAAATGTGGGATATATGATTGGACCATTTTAAATCCGAAAGAGTCGTTAGTCCAAGGTGCTTGTGATGGTTTAAGAACGTCTTGCAACACGTGACCATGCAAGACAATAGGGGGTGATCAGTTGGATTAGATTTCAGAGATATAAGCATTGAATCTGTTTTCAAGGCATTAAATGTTATCAGCCAGTCACAAGACCATTGATCAATATTAGAGAGATCCGAATTGATAACTTCAGCTGCTGTAGCAGGATTATCAATATTCAGGTACAGAGAAGTGTCATCAGCAAACAGTTTTATATTTGATCTGACGAGGTCAACTGTATCATTTATATGAATATTAAAAACAGAAGAAGTCCAAGCACATAACCTTGTGGAACGCCCGCATTTATTTGCCCCCAGCTAGAGGTTTGACCTTGGACCATAACACGTTGGTAGTGATCATTGACATAATCTGAAAAGCAGCCATGTAGAAATCCTACAACAGGTGCAATACCAGCCTTCCTTAGTTTAAATAATAGACCAGAGTGTCAAATTTTATCAAGTGCTTTACTAATATCAAGAAAAATAACACAAACCGCTTTTTGCTGATCGACAGACTGACATACTTCGTGGTAGAGAAGTAATTGATTTATAGTTGAATCCGCTGGTATAAAACTGGATTAGTGAGCAGAAAAAACAATATTGTCCTGGAAAAAGTTGAAAACAAGACAGTTTAAATACTATACTTTCGAAGACTTTACCAATACAGCTAGGTAATGATGCAGGCCTATAATTATAGCATGGATCTTTGGGGCCTTTTTTATGTTGTTTTTTAACATTAGCCCTTTTCCAGGCTGACAGAAATTTCCTATTGTCCAGCGAGAGTTCAAATATAATCTAGCAAGTGAAGAAGAAATAGTAGGCGCTGCTTCTTTCAGAAGCATGACACTTACACCATCAGGACCAGATGCCTTTAAAGTTAGTTACATCCCAGACTCAATAATGTTTCAAGGACTTCAGTCTCTGTTATAATTAGATGATCAATAATGGAAGTTGGGGGATCCATATTTTTGGGTGGAGAAGTTGGTGTGGTATCAACATTACGCTTTCGCAGGAAAAAGGGATTAAAAATTTAGCTTTGGACAAGCTGTCAGAAATATGTTTAATTATCATGTAGGAGGGACAGAATAGATGTTGACCGATTCTGATTTTTGAAAAAATGCCTCACAGTATGCCACCAACTTTTGCTTTTCTGGTTAGGGTTGATCAAGTCAGCTCGCAACTTTTTATTGTACTCCTCCTCTGCTTGTTTTAGTTCTTGTTGATGTTGATTTCGGACTTGGCAATGGGTGCCCTTCACCCCATTTCCAAGGTCAGAGAGCCACATTAGTGAATCCTTCAATACATCAATGTGAATGAGATAACTCCGGAAGTTTTCCAGCAGCTAGGACTGTCCTATTACACACGGTTATAGTCCACTGGATTAAATTCAAAGATAGGTGACCTTGACCCCATTCCCAAGGCCACAAAGCCATATCCTTACTTGTTGGTCACTGCCATTATTCGTATGAAAAATTCATAAGATTTATAAGGGTGATAACTGGTAAGAATGCATGGGGTGATGTTTGATTTTCTGTTGGAAAATAGCCTGCTCTAGTTTTAGTCTTTTTTTTCTTCTGAAAATAAAGATAAATTTATTTTTGCAGTTTTCTGACAAACATTAGTAAAAATATCAAATAAAAGAAAATGGTCATCCTCACAAAATTTATTCAAAATAAATCTGAGAAAGCTTGTGTTTAATATGCATGGCATTAATGTAATACATTAACATACATATTTTACAATAAATCCAGATGTACAAGATCATGCATGTTAATGCTGGAACATTGTCAAACTGTTTGTGAAGTCCCAGCTCAGATGTACACTGTGGTGTGGTATCAACATTACGCTTTCGCAGGAAAAAGGGATTAAAAATTTAGCTTTGGACAAGCTGTCAGAAATATGTTTAATTATCATGTAGGAGGGACAGAATAGATGTTGACCGATTCTGATTTTTGAAAAAATGCCTCACAGTATGCCACCAACTTTTGCTTTTCTGGTTAGGGTTGATCAAGTCAGCTCGCAACTTTTTATTGTACTCCTCCTCTGCTTGTTTTAGTTCTTGTTGATGTTGATTTCGGACTTGGCAATGGGTGCCCTTCACCCCATTTCCAAGGTCAGAGAGCCACATTAGTGAATCCTTCAATACATCAATGTGAATGAGATAACTCCGGAAGTTTTCCAGCAGCTAGGACTGTCCTATTACACACGGTTATAGTCCACTGGATTAAATTCAAAGATAGGTGACCTTGACCCCATTCCCAAGGCCACAAAGCCATATCCTTACTTGTTGGTCACTGCCATTATTCGTATGAAAAATTCATAAGATTTATAAGGGTGATAACTGGTAAGAATGCATGGGGTGATGTTTGATTTTCTGTTGGAAAATAGCCTGCTCTAGTTTTAGTCTTTTTTTTCTTCTGAAAATAAAGATAAATTTATTTTTGCAGTTTTCTGACAAACATTAGTAAAAATATCAAATAAAAGAAAATGGTCATCCTCACAAAATTTATTCAAAATAAATCTGAGAAAGCTTGTGTTTAATATGCATGGCATTAATGTAATACATTAACATACATATTTTACAATAAATCCAGATGTACAAGATCATGCATGTTAATGCTGGAACATTGTCAAACTGTTTGTGAAGTCCCAGCTCAGATGTACACTGTAAATGGTCTTGTGTTTCTGAACATTATGGTAAATGTTTACTGGCAATTTCAAAGAGCGAGTACATGGGTGTATGACCCTAGGGTCAAACAGGCCAGCTTGACAGAGCGGCGGGGAACATATTCACAAGTTTTTATCACAGTAATAAAAACAAAGTTCTCACTCATCAAACAGATCTTTCATTATCACATTAGATGTCACCTTAAAGTCCTATTTTCGTATATATATATATATCTATATATATATATATATATATATATATATATATATATATATATATATATATATATATATATATATATGTATATATATATATGTACATATATATATATATGTGTGTGTGTATATAAAATCTTGATTGTCACATGCTTTTATCACAGTTAATCACAATGTTTTTAACCTGGCAAACATTTATAATCACAGCACATATCATATAAATTAAGTCTTGTAACTGTTCTTGGTAAAAAAGCAGTGTGGTTCGAATATATCACACAGTACATACATGTATATCCATAAAGGCAGGAAAAAATTCTGCAGTACACATATTATCAAGCAGCAAAAGACTAGTATTATACAAGTTCATGATCCACACTGTATATGTATGTAAACTTCACTTCACAAGGGGTGGCTGAAAGTTACACAGTGCTGCAGTGAAGTGGCTGAAAGTTGCACACACAACCACAAGCTGTCCTGCAATGGCATTTAACTTTGTAGGCATTGTGTTACTCAAGGATTTTGAAGTTTTTCAATCTCTCAATGACTCGTTCTATATGAATTCTGAGCTTGGCAATGCTTCTGGTTGTGTTGATTTCAGTTAGGTTGAGTCTCTTTTTGTTGCATGTGCACATTTTCTAGTAGACGGAGGCATATCAAGTGTTGCACCACGAGCAATCAACAAATCACTTATTGTAAATCCACGATCAGCCATAATATATCATCCAGTGGTTCAACATAAAGGTCCAAGAAGCCACTTTGTTCAGTAATGTATACGTATCTGTCAGACACATTACCCCCCATGGCTCAGACACAAAAGTAAAGGCTCCAGTTAGGCTTCTCCCAACCAACACTTTGTATGTGCTATGGCTTTTGTAACTACTGTAAGTCACTGACTGTGCTGTTGGTGAATATGGCTTCTCAATACAAATTCCTGAGTGTACAGTCTATGAAATAACTTGTTCGGGGTTACATTTTGAAAGCTTTCGGCAAATATTTCACAATATGTTCTTTGCGCGGCCATGAGATAGTTGGAGCTAAAACTTGATACATCAGATTCACCCAGGTCGTAAATATATGACTGACTCTAGAATCAGCCACTCCAAAACGGTCTGCGAGAACAGCTGCAGGTAAGCCTAAACGTATTCCCATGAGCACCAGGATGTACTCTTGGGACATTGTCAGCTTTTTTTTTTGGCCCAGGTTTTTTCTTGTGAGCATGATTTTCATATGACATCTTTCTTGCACTGTTGCAACCATACCGGTATTTCAGTTTAGTCCCTGCTGCTTGCAATAAAGAAAATAATCCATACAGAATAATCAAAGATGGAAGCCCAGCAAATCTTCTAACAGTCTGGTCAGTCTCTGTAACCAAGTCTACCAGCAAGTTTCACCTTTGACTATCTTTGTCCTCCATAGTTTTCTCCAGTTTCTTATTCTCCTGCAAACATAAAAAACAGTTAAGCTTGCTTTTAAAGAGACACGTTTCAAATATATTCAAAGTAAAATTGTCACTATGAATTTTATTGATATTTTTTCTTTAATTTAGTATAATAACATGTATCATACAAGAAAACACATACGCAAGGGTTATTCAAGTGTAATAATGGAATTTACTGTTCCAACCTGCCCTATGGAAGATATGAGATATCTTTGGTCACATGTTTCATCTTGTAATATTAATGAGAACATGCATGTTGAGGAGGAAATGTGTACATTGCAAGTTTGACTTTCTCAGAAAGTAAAGTTTAACAAATATTTATTCATTTAAATTTCAAAGTCTGTACAAAATTTATGATTCCTACCTGCATCAAGTTGTCTATATCTGAACCTGTAAGTTCAGTCTGAGTAGACACTGTAATTTGCATTGTTGAGGTTGTCTGGCATTCACTATCCTTAGCATCTGCAAAGACTCCAGATTTGATGGTGTCAGCAGAGTATTTGTGGTCTCCTGTGTATGGTACGGTCACTGTCTGGACGCAGCCTGAAATTTAATTTACACACAAATTTTAAATACACAGAACTTGATGAAAATTGATAACTTATTTTATTTTGATATAAGCATCCTGAGATGACATTTTTTTTCTTTTTTTCAGTGTATAATTTTTAGGACAATGTGTACCAAAAATACAAAGACTATACACAAGCTTTGATACCTATATATGGATATGGAAGAATAAAGTTAAAAGTCAATACAATATTTTGTTTGTGTGTGTGTGTGTGTGTGTGTGTGTACATTTTGCAAGTAATTACTGGCACACTGGACATTGTCTGATCATAAGAGAGAGAGAGAGAGAGAGAGAGAGAGAGAGAGAGAGAGAGAGAGAGAGAGAGAGAGAGAGAGAGAGAGAGAGAGAGAGAGAGAGAGAGAGAGAGAGAGAGAGAGAGAGAGAGAGAGAGAGAGAGAGAGAGAGAGAGAGAGAGAGAGAGGAGAGAGAGAGAGAGAGAGAGAGAGAGAGAGAGAGAGAGAGAGAGAGAGAGAGAGAGAGGTCACTTCTCAGTACAATTAAAATTATTTCATGTTACCCGGAGGACATTTCTACTTACATGGCAATATGAAACTGGTTAGCATGTCTGTGTCAATGGTAATTTGTTCTCCTATTTTTGGACATGCACAGTTTTCTTTCCTTGTTTGTGCTGGTAGCCACTGACGTTTTATCAACTTGACAATCCTCATCGCCCAGAAGTTCCTATGTTGCAGTTTACAGTCACAAACACAGGAGCAGCGGTTTTGTTGTCATCGTCGCGATCTTGGTTTGTGGCTTCACGGTTCTGCCATCGGTTTGTTGACCGTTGTCTTTCCGCAATCTTCCAGTTGTTATATGGGAATAACGTGGGCACTGGGTGTTTTGGTGTCGGACCTTTACCCCCTACAAAATGTCTGGAACAAATTCTAACAAATTTGCCTGGTTCATAATCTTCTGGTCTTCTCACCATTTTCATCCACTTGCGTCCTTTATGTTGGTCTTTCTTTGAAGGCTTTGAAGGAAAACTGTGAAAAGTTACTCCTTGCATCCAGGGGTATTTTCCCAATTTGCCAAGTTTTCTTGTGTCTCACTTACAGTCAGGAACTTTGCAGTTGTACACTGTCATCGTATGTTGTAAACACTCCCGTCATACATTTGAAAATACCGATAAACTTTGGCGATGTCTTTTTCCCTATACTTATACCATGGCGCAATCTGGCTGATATATAGAAGTGACCTAACCTGCCGCAAGGTGCACTGGGAAATGACCGTAGTGCCATAGCGGCGGTACTAGCTAATTTGGACCATGGGTTTTGTTGACCAGGAGCCAGCTGTCTATGAAGACCAAAACATTATTAAACCTTTATTATTCTGGGAAGTGTTAATAATATAACTCAATCTGTCTATATGTTAAAGAAAGACAGTGAGAGAAAGGAAACATATAGTCTTGGACAACAACTTCTTTCTAGTGTGTTTATCTCTATTTGTAGTCAAGTGCATGTGCGCATGTAGATACTTCATGTTATCTGTTCAGCACTCCTACGGCTGAGGAGCCCCTGTCCCTGTTTGTTGTTGCAGAAAATGCTGAAACAATGTGAATGTTCAAACTTTGTGCCATATATTGTGAACAAATACTGAGTGATGGTATTGTGCCATTTATTGTATAAAATAGTATAATATTCTGAATCAGGGCCAGAATTTCTGCAAGAATTCGAGAATCCATTCTTGTAAATATTCTCCTAAACTTGTCTTTCTTTAAAAAGTTGACAAAAATCCAAATAGATTCTCACAAAATTTTGGCCCTGTAAATGTACATATGCACTTCAGTTGTGCATTCAGAATATTTCTCATGATCCCTGGGTGCTAAAGAAGAATAATACAATAGGCAAAGTTCCTTTGTTTTCTTTAAAATGGGACACCTAATCTTTGATAAACAAGTTATTACAAAATACATGATGCTGTAGTAAACTTGTTCATTTGTACTTGCACTGGACAACATAGCTTAACCCTTTCCCCCTTGAACCGGCCAAAACCGGCTGGTGGTTAAATGTCGTCTGCTTCAGTGTTTTCAACTAATTTCAATAGTAATGAAAAACAATTTTGACTGAGAATTGTAGATGAGCCCTATCAAGATCACATGCCCCAGGTCAACAACTTTCCTTGACATGAGTTGGGCACTTAGTGCCCAACTCATGGCAAGGAAAGTTGTTGACTCAAGTGTCAATTTAAGGGGGTAAGGGTTAAATCTGTTACTTTTTATATTTTTTTGCTTGATAATTGTAGAAGCAGCCTGGACCCCCAGAATAGGCGTGGACCCAAAGGTTCTTCAAGAGAAGACTGCGTTCAAGAATCTGCTAGGGTTTGTGAAATTCGGCTGTCCTCAAATATACTTTTGTGTTACTACAGACAAGCATATGATCCTCTGCTTTGACTACTTTGGAGAGAATGCTTGCCTGTCAAATAGCTGAAGCAATTTGTTGACCAAGGACATTTTCAGCACAGCTGACTTGTTCCTCAGCTGCAGCTTACGGGAGAGATTTGTGTCCATCATCTGTAGTATGTCCATCTGTTCAGCTGTTGGCCATCTACAGTTCAAGCAGTTGTGCTGCATTTTTTTCCCCATTTTCTTGATAAATTTACTATTTTTGTACTAAATATTTTTGTTTGTTAAAGCTGTTTTGACTTTGCGAAAACCATCAATTAGATTCTTCTTAAACTTGGTGGAAAAGTAGCTTGTGGAAAGGTAAAGCTAACTTCTTCACTCAGTGATGATGTCCTGCATCCCTGATTTTAACAAAATTTTCAGTTTGGGTACTTATTGTGTAATGCATACATTCCCATTGATTACAATATTAACTCTTTTTAAGTGCCAGTCGTGTCAAAAGTTGATCTACTTAAGTCAAAATAACCTGAATTATCATGAGCTGATCTAAGATTCGTATTCCTCCTAAAAAGACCTTTCATTCAAGTAACAGTATGCCTATGTAGTTCCAGAGAGAATATCCCAGGTAGACAGCATTTCTCGGCATGGATTGGGCCCATTGCGCCCAATGCACCCCGAGAAAAGCTGTTGACTCAGTCCAAAATTTGGCACTGAAAGGGTTAATGTAAGTCAATGTGGATTGCAATGGCAAGTCACATTTTGGACTTCTCCAAAACCATCAACCAGATTTGGTGTGTCTCTACCAATTGTATTCAAATAGTCATGCTCCAATGATTTTTGAAACTTCTGTGAATTTTTTTGTAAATTTTTTGGCAGAATCACAAATTTTATTCTTCAAAGTTGCCAAGCCCATAGCTTTGAAATTGTTTTTGGACAATTCTGGGGACCTCTAGACTTTAATTTTTATTTTTGTTTTTGCTTTTTAAAGAATTTTTGTGCATTTTCACTTTCCTTGAGACTTTTGTACCTAACAGAAAGTTCGATACTCTTCAAACATATTTAGAATGTCTGTGGCCTTGATTCCACCAAGTTTTATCACCACATGGTGGTACTGTAATTTTCTGATTGTTAACCAATTGTCAAAATTGGGGAAAATTGATAGGGAAATATATATATGTATGTATGTTAGCAACAGTGATGATGGCCTTAAAGAAAGGAAGCCTTGATGATATCATTCTGAGGTTCACAGGACCACTCCTTAGTCTATGCTTGTAATGTCAGTAAGCACAAGACTGTCATAGTCCTCTTTGGGGGGGGGGTTATTTCTTGAGGGAAAGGCATGGTGGTACTTAAATTAAAGGTCTTTTTATGTGAATTTTAATCTTGAGCCACTATAATAAATAAAAAAAGCACAATGTTTGATTTGATTAGCACTGAAACAGGTCAGAGGTGTAGAAGGGTTACAAAAAGTTATTGCACAATGCCAATACAGCCTTTTAGACTTTTCAAACACATTGTAAAAAAACGTATTAATACTTTGTGTTTTTTCTTTAATTCTATCTGGACATGTATCACAAAAGTTGCATATCATCCAGTACCATTTATTTTGCTGTTTTTTGTTTTGTTTTTCTAAGATTGACTCCACTCCAAAAGCGGAAATATCATGAAAAGCTGCTGAGAAATTTCCAGAGGGAAAAAGAAGGCTTGTAAGTATCCCTCAGAGTCATTGATTACTTTCCATAATGTGTCCTGGACCTGGGCCTTATGCTGATTTAATGGCATGTAACTGGTTTTGACTAAAAATTGTTATAGCAGGTTCCTGATGTCGTTAATTGTTGTGTTATGAAGAAGAATATGCCATGAGTCGACAGCTTGGCTCCATGAACTCTGATGCAAAGAAAGCTGCTACAAGTTTACAAGTTTTATCAGCAATCCGTATTCAGAAAATACATTCTGTTGAGGGATGGAGGCTCATAATATATATAAACAGTAAAGAGACCAGTTTATAAAATGAAAGTAAAAACATTGAGATACAGGGTACAATTGCATTGAAAAATATTCAGACAATTTATAAATCAGTAAATTTTAAAGCTTTTAGATACTTGGCACAATAGAAGTAGTGAGTGCCTAAAAAGGCTCAATATTGCTAAAAACATAATTTAGCACATTTTTCTTAAAACTGTACAGTGATTGTGTAGCATGGATATGCTGGGGGAGAGCATTCCAGCTTTTAGCATCAGTGGTATAGAATGAGTTTGGATGGGATTTTCGGATAAAGAAATTGCCAGCATCAGCCAATCGGGAATTGTAAGAATGGATAGAGGAGGTGCGAGTAAAGAGAGTGGTGAGGTAATCGGGAGTTTTGTTGTTGGTGATCTTCCACATCAAAATGCAATGATTGTAGAATTAGGAATCTGACTCCCGCCAGGGGGGTGACAGTTTCCTCTGCAAACCTACATATATCTGCAGTCAACATGGTCAAGACTGGCCAGCAGTGGCAGCTATGAATCTTCCATTTTTTGGCCCAAAGATTAGCAGAATTGAGGTTCCAGCCAGTAGATTTATGTGGTGTAAAATATTGGGATTACACCGTATATCCATTCTCTTTTATGGAAAGTGAAAAAGGAATATTAGTGGTTGAAAAATATTGATATTTTTTACATGGGGAAAGTACAAAAATGGTTGTTTAAGGATAAGCACAGGTTAATTTGCGAAAATATAAGACTTCAAGTTCACATAATGCAAGTTCACATATGGGCTGCAGTTTGTAATAAAGCTTGATTTGAGGTAATTAAAATTTATCAGTTTTTAATTCAAAAAGGTGAATTTTGAATGATTTTTTTCATCTATAACTGTATGATATGGTCTGGCTTCATATTCTGAGCTCTAAGCCACTAAGCTCCACCTCCAGAAACCTGATTTACTGTGATTGACATTTTGTGACCCACACATGCACAACTGGAGAGCCATGACTTTCCACCCCCACTGCCCTTGCCCAACCAAATTATTGTATCAGACCAGCTGCTCAAAACGCAGCTATCATCAATGGATCATCTACAGTTTAGATGCCAAGAGTAAACAAAAATCACTGAAGGAAATGCTTGAGGAAGAAGTGAAAGCGTAATTGTTTTGATACTCTGACAGCAATGAATGGATGTATCAGACATCAGGCTAATTCTACTGGTGGAAGCCCGGTGTCTCCGGGGAAACACTGAAGAAATGCCTCAGCGTTACTGGTGCATGTACTCCCAAGTGTGGCCTATCGGAGTACCAGGAAAGCTGGGCCACTTGTGTAGTACGTGTTTATTACTGTGTGTGTATGGTAGGCCTCAGGGCAGACTTTTATCTTCAGTGATTGGTGTCAATGCATATGTATATCCTCAGTTAACGTTGATTTCCCTTTGGTTGGTATAACCCACAAGATGAAAAGCTTAGTAAACCACCCCAAATAATAACAAAAAAATAAAAATAAATAAAAAATTTTTAAAAAAGCAAAAAAAACAAAAAAACAAAAAACAAAAAACAAAAAAAAATCAGTCACAGGGTAACCAGATGATTTTGCCTAGTATCCTAGACATCATTCTCCCCTCTTGAGAAATATAAAGATACAGAGCAACACACAAATATAGCTTAATGCTGGGGTGTATCTGATTTATGAAAATTAATTTACAGCAAAGCAACAGTGTCTTATCATCACTTTCCAGCCAAAACCATTAAAAAGAAAAACACAGACAAAAACAAAAAAACATTATAATAATAATCCCACAAGAAAGTTCAGTTAAATTTACATAACACTAAAACATTAGATAGCCATGACATTCTTGACTTTTTCCACAGTTGCGAGGCCCCTTTTCAGTTGCTTACAAGGTAGTAACTAGTGGTTGATTGTACATACAGTGGTGATTAGAAATAACTTCCCTGCCCAACACAGAAAAATGCTATTGAGTATCGCACTTCGAGTGTGCTTGAAGCGGTCTTCAAGTGTAAATGGTTCTTAATTTCAAAGTGTCAATTTTCTACATTGTTGTTCTATCTCTTTTCCAGCGCACTTTTATGCACGTCAATCAATTCCATTCAGTGATGCTTGCTCCAGTTTGTTCATGGTTGCACATTTGTCGCAAGTCCAAGCACTTTCAAGTCTAGTCGATTAGGCCTACCATATAGACATAACTACTCTTACTTTGCCTGTTTGCCGTAAAAATGCCTCTCGGTCCAATCTACTCTTCGAATTAATTCCTCATGTAAAAAATGTGCAATGAATTCATGCACCAAAACAGTTGCTGTCTGTTTCTGCATTGCACAACTTCCAGGCTGCACTGGGCTAGGAACAGGTGTTGGCATGTACGGTGTGGCAGTAGTATTATGTCTCCCGGTGGAAGCCGGGGGACATATTGGTTTAGTGCCTGTTTCTTCCGCTTCTTCTTCTTCTTCTTCTTGTTCATGTTCTTCAACACTTGGTTTCCGTGCGATAAGTCTTGAAGGACTGGACAGAATTTGATGAAACTTGGTAGGATTATGTATCTAGGCAAGACCTAGGTTGGTATTGTATTTGGGTGACCTTGACCTAATTTTCAAGGTCACAGGGTCACTTATGTGAAATTGGTTTCCGTTCGATAAGTCTTGAAGGACTTGATGGAATTTGATGAAACTTAGTAGGATTATGTATCTAGGCAAGACCTAGGTTGGGATTGTATTTGGGTGACCTTGACGTAATTTTCAAGGTCACAGGGTCAATTATATGAAATTAGTTTCCGTGCAATAAGTCTTGAAGAACTTGATGGAATTTGATGAAACTTGGTAGGATTATGCATCTAGGTAAGACCTAGGTTGGGATTGTATTTGGGTGACCTTGACCTAATTTTCAAGGTCACAGGGTCACTTATGTGAAATTGGTTTCCGTTCGATAAGTCATGAAGAACTTGATGGAATATGATGAAACTTGGTAGGATTATGTATCTTGGCAAGACCTAGGTCGGAATTGTATTTAGATGACCTTGAGCAAATTCTCAAGGTCACAGGGTCACTTATGTGAAATTGGTTTCCGTTCGATAAGTCTTGAAGAACTTGATGGAATTTGATGAAACCTGGTAGGCTTATGTATCTAGGCAAGATCTAGGTTGGGATTGTATTTGGATGACCTTGAGCAAATTCTCAAGGTCACAGGGTCACTTATGTGAAATTGGTTTCCGTTTGATAAGTCATGAAGAACAGGATGGAATTTGATGAAACTTGGTAGGATTATGTATCAAGGTAAGACCAAGGTTGGGTTTGTATTTGGGTGACCTTGACGTAATTTTCAAGGTCACAGGGTCATTTATGTGAGATTGGTTTCTCTGCAATAAGTCTTGAAGAACTTGATGAAAATTGCTAGAGTAATGTATCTAGGTGAGAGCTAAACTAGGATTGTAATTTTCAAGCAAACTTGGTCATTTGTAATTTGTTATCACCTGTAGCTTATTCAGAGATGTAAGTGTTCCACCGGGAGACATTTGATTTTCTGTTGGAAAATCAGTCTGTTCTAGTTTTGACTGATTCAGCATTGTAGTTTTCGGTGGTGACATTTCATTTATTTATCCATTCAGTATAAATAACCATCAAGAGTCGTTTATGCAAGTAAGGGTGTTGAAATTTGCAGAACAGAATGCAAGTTTCCACAAGTTTGTGTTCATCCCTGTAGGGCCACATTTGTTTGCAAAGGTCTAGACTGTTTGGTACTCTGGGAAGATCCAAAAGCCTGTTCTATTTTAGGATACTCTCCTCCTAGTGCCTAATTTGATGTGTGTTGATATTTCCCGCCATAAAAATCAGTCAAATTTGACGACAATATCCATATTTGAAAACTCATTCAAGGTTATGGATCCAAAAATGGTACAGTAATACTTCGGAAAAGCACCATGGGCTGCCGACAATAGCTGAAAATTACTTCGTTTCCAATAACTGCCAAGCAATGCATTGATCAGAACAAACATGGATGCTGTTGTCCGATGAACTCGCAAAAACGGGTGCGATAAGTGTGACACAAGAAGTTCATTATTGCCGTCCATTAATAAATTTTGGAGAAACATTCCACACAAATTTTACTAAGGGGGAAAGGGGCATAGTGAACAAAACACGTGACCAGACATGAGCTGTGGGAAAACTCAAATTCATTGTATTTGCTGGATATGCATTGTAAACTGTACACTGTCACAGCATAATGTTGATTGATGGTCTTCTTTGCACGATTAGTAATTTCAAGGAACAAACACTCCATCCTGCTTTTTAGTTACAGTGTTGGTATGGCGATATGGAGGGATTTAATGATGCAAAATTGCATACTTCAGCTGGTGGTTTTCATGATTTTACTATAAATCTATCAAATGACTTGTAAAGATTAGTCACATGGACCAAGGCACATATAGGAGCGTGAAGATGGCCCAGACCATGACTTTTCCGGGGACTTCCGCCCAGGTCTCAACATGTCATTGGTGAAAGCATGGATGCCGGCCTTTTGCGGAGCATGATCAAGGCAGAAAATCTGGCTGTTAAAGTGTAAAAAAATCGATATATCCGTAGGATTATACGACTCCTATAATTCTGAAGCTCTCTGTTTTGATTGCAAGACATAGGCCTACAGTTGGATATTCACTGTACTCTGTACATTTGCCAGGTTTGGTACTGATGAGTGATGGCGATAAAGTAAAGGCAACATGTTGTGGCTCCATTTGCACATCGGATGCATTGTTTTTGTCAAACATGTCAGTTTTGCCTTCAACAAATCCAGCCACTAATTGTAAAAAAAATGCAAAATAAACAAGATAAAAAGATTTGACAGCGTTACTTGACTTCGAAACTTTCCCAGCTTGTCGCATCATGGTATATTATCTGTTGCATATCAATCTTCGCTGCAGTTATTCTCATTTAATTGCGATTGGTTGACAATCTCACATAAGCACATCTTGTGTTTTATGCGCAAATATGATACAGTTACATTTCTATATTTCACCATTTCCTTCCGTTTAAATGGGAAAATTTGATCAATGTATTTAATGCGCTTGCGCTTACGCTTTGAACTCCCTTCAAACGCATCTGAAGCGCACTTCAAGTGTATTTAATCGCGCAATTGTGCGCTTGGGAGGGAAGTTATTTCTAATCACCACTGTATACACTATAGTTAGAACCACAATCAGACTTTTTGAGTTCTATCATAATTGACTTCTGCACTGGCCTGTACTTTTTTTCTTTGGTCTTGGCGCGTTGCAGTTCTTTATCAGTCGTTGCTTGTTTCAGAAAGATTTAACACAGACAGGTGTGATATACATATTTTCTATTGAGGCCTACTTATTCGGCCCATTGCCAATCTGTGGTAACCCGTCAACAAAGATGTTGATCATCCTGATAATTTTGCCATAATAATTAAGGCGTGGCCAATCAGTGGCCTGCTAATGCAACCAGTCTTCAGTGTGCACAGGTGACTTAGACACAGAAATGGGAATTTTCTTCACAAAAATCATCATAAAGTGTGTTTTTTTCAAGTTGACACCTATGATTTTGAATGATAAAACCCGGTTATATCTTATGTTAGACCCCCTGTAGACAGTGATGATGAGGAGAAGCCAAAAGAAGTTGTTCAGTCACAGCCAGAACCCCTTCGGGAGCCTCATTTGGTGCCTAAGGTTCTGCAAAAAGCGCCACTGCTAGCAACGTCTGCCACCACAACTCCCAATCCCAGTGTCTTCAGTTACTCCTTCCATGCTTCTGGCTTAGGGCGGGGTAAACGCCTCGCCCGGATCCTGCAGGAGGGATCTGGGTAAGTATACGTGTACAGTGAAGCCTGTCTTCAAAGCCCACTTGCAAAGGTTAGGCCTACCAATTTTTGCCTTCATAAGACTGCTGGTTGGTTATGGGGGTATAAATAACACGAAAAGTACTAGGCGCGAGATCTCTTGAGAGGGTGGTTTTTGAAGACAGGGGGCACTGTATTGGAGAAAATTAGATCACATGATACAGAATTTCTGATTTCAAAGATGGCAGGTGGCAGGGGGTGGGGCAGTGGGGGTGGGGAAAGGGAGAAGGAGCTGAGTTAAGGTGACATGTGCGAAGTGGGGCATTAAATTTAAAATCCAATACATATTGGTTTGCCATATATTCTTGTTTGGCAAAAGTTTCCTTGGCAAGATTAACCATTTCCCCCTTCAATTAAGACTGAGTGAATAGCTATTCATAGAATTGGTTGGGATCTAAGTGTGATGTTGACACGTCTCATCTACATAGGTCTACAATAATCTCAGTCAAGTTTTTCATTGTTGTTGAAAGAAGTTAAAAACACTGAAGCAGAGTCATTTGACCCCTGCTGGTTTTGGCCAGTTTGAGGGGAAAGGGTTAAGGATAATGTTAATGCTGCTAGTTACTACAGTTTGTTTTTGTCAGTGATTGAAGGATTCTAAACCAGCCAGACTAAAGTTTATCTCTATGTAATTTAATTGGATTAATACGTATAGGTTTCTGGTCACTTACTGTAGAAGAATGATTTCTCAATAAATTCCCTAAAAACGGGATGAAGAGGTAGGGGGTGGAAGACCAAACCCGCCATCCATTCATTGACCACAAGCAGCCGTTGGTCGCCCCACCAAAGTAAGGCAACACAACTTTCGTTGCTAAGCTCCAGGTGACGGGGGCCCAAAGGGCCACCTCCATGACGTCAAGCTTTGAAACCAGATTGTCGCTGTCATTGTTCTACAGATCGCTGAATAATGTTTTCCGTACTTCAAAGGCTCTTTTATTCATGTGATTGGCCGATAATTGATTGACAACCTCACCAAATGTTAAGGGATGAATTTGTTTACTACCTTTTGTACAAATATCGGCTTAACTTGAGCAAACAGTATTGTTTCGGAGGCAAATGATCAACATCAAAGGCCTTTGGAGCTTGTTTTCTCAGAGAGGATAATAGGAGGAGAACCCCACCTAAGAATGGTTATTCCAAGAAAACGGCTGGGCAAAATTTAATCTGTGTAACGGCTTTTGTTTCTGGAATGTCTGATCTGCAAAAATGATTCAGTGATTTTCAAAATTTTGCTTCGTTCTTTTTCTATAAAATGAAGAAAAAGAACACTCTGGAAATAATAGGGAAAATTGAAACCTCGAACTTTGAGGATGGATAACACAAAAACTAAACCAAACATAAAAAATAGCAGGATCGTTTTTTGCTGCCAGTATGTCAGCATTAAGTTGCAAGTGTAATCATGATTTAATCGCAAATGATTAGTGACTTATATTGACATTTATGGGGTGGATGCCTTCGGGTCAATTTTCAATTGTTTATTCAACAATAACATCACAGACACCCAAATATAGGACATATAAATTCTTTGGGGTATGAAGATTACACACACATATGATTTGCTATCCTAGCGCAAATATATTTTGAGCTAGGATTGATTAAAGTGGGATTTATTTTTGGTGTCTCACCTGTCCTTAAGAAAATACACAATTTCAATAGGGACAAGCATCATAAAGTCACAATTTCAGCCAATCGCAGGGACTTTCCCTGATGATGAGGGATATGTGGCATCTCTGTAATTAGGTTTTGCAAAACACAGAAATATGGTTTAGAAACTTGGATTATTATAACATTCATAAATGTGAATATGCGTCAGATAAGGGTATATAAGATGGAGAGTTTACCATGCTTGGCAGAGTGTATTCTCTCACAATAAGCAGAGGTAAACTGGAAAGAGAGCGAGTGAACAGGAATCTGGCAGACCATGTTTCTAAACAACTAGAAACAGAGAATTAACAAGCCTGGCTTTTCTATCTGCAGGCAAGTCTACAATACATAAATACGGGTCGGAGTCTTCACTAGTACACGCAGTCAGATCAATTTGGAAGACTCTAACAAAATCAGACCCAATACTTTATAAAAATGTCATACAGTGGTACCTCTTTTGAGAGACCACCCCTACAGCTGGTCAAAATGCGGTCTCTCAAAACAGGTGGTCTTTCATTAGAGGTACAACAACATGGAAAAGATAGCGCAGTGTTCTGAGAGAGCGGTCTTAAAAAGATATGCGGTCTCTCATTAGAGGTGTCTCTCAAGAGAGGTACCACTGTATCTGCTTGTTTAATTTTGTGTTGCCGCTAATTTCAACAGCCAAAACAAACCCCCACAATTTGACTGAGAATTGTAGATGAGACCTATCAAGATCATGCTTAAGTGGCCCACCCATGCCAAGGAAGGCCATCAACTCAGGGAGAGGGTGTACCGGGTGTAAGGTATACAGTGGTTATGAGGCCACCCTAAGTGCACCAGATATGTGGCTTAATAAGGGGTTGTAGCCTCTTTAGAGGGCAAAAATAAAATGAAAATACCATACTTGCTGCATGGAGAAGTGGCTCATGTAGAGTGGGTGGCTTGATATCAGGAGAGCCTTAAGGGGGGGGGGGGGCACTGTAAGTTGAAATCTATCCTTGCTACTGTAAATTGCTTTAATTTCCCTGTCCTCTTATTTTTGCTTGTTTCGCTGATGGCACAAAACCGTAAAAATAAAAACACAGAGAAGTAGTATTTTAACATTGTTTGAATAGGAATTGTGTCCTAAATTGTGAAGTAAAAACTGCAAAAAATGTCAAAGTTACAAAACCGTGAAAATTTATACACACAGAAATATATGCAGTTTACAGCAGCTATGACTCTGAAAGAGGATCGGTTTTTGTGTTGATATTGTAATTAGGAACATAAATAAATGTTTTCTGTGTTGCAGATACATAATAGACTAGATGGAAATGTACTAACCTAGAAAGCAACTGATGCTCATGAACGACAGACAGGAAAGACAATTAGTAAAATGCCCTTTGCAGAAGACATTTTTAATTTGTTTCATATCAGATGGAAAATGTATTCATATGATCGAAATACTTTATTGTCTTTGTGTGTTGTTTAAGTATTTCATAAGTTTGTCTGATATGTAATGCACCTTCATCGAACATGAACAAGCTGAATATACCCTCTACTGGGCCAGAGATATGATAGATATGCAGTAAATACTGTGTTCCTCTTATTTTTTATTGAAGTAGATCTGTTTTTGTAACCAATCTCAGCATAGCATAATACATTCCAGCAGATGTTACATCTGGCTAGATCTGTGATAATTTCTATTATGGCAAATTTGTAATGTGGATTATGAGTGTAATAATAGAAAACAAATATTTTGTGCAAGTTATTATGATACTTTGAGGTACTTATGATGTGTTTAAATATAAAAATTTAGGAAAATGTCAAGATAATATTACACATCTAATAAAAATATATTTATGTGTGAGAGACATATCAAAAGTTTATACAGATACAGCCAAGTGACAGTTTGTAGCTCTGCTGACTGACAAGTCAGCAGAGCTATTGGAATCCGTTTCGTCCTTCCATCAGTCCGCATGTCCATCCGTCGTTAGAATTTTTTACATTTTGGACTTTTCAAAAACTGCTGGATGGAATGTTTTCATTTTGCACATGGGTGTTCCCCAGGTGGACTTCTACCAAGTGTGCAAAGGAGGTGATGATGCAATAGTTTTCTATTTTTTTTTATGTATTTTTAAAATGGTTTTTTGAAAAAAAAAAAAAAATAATAATTTCTTCATCTCAAGAACTACTTGGCCAAACGCTTTGATAGTGCACACTGGGGCCACCTAGTTCTTATTTTGGCCACCAGATGGCACTAGTTTTTTTCTTATTTTTTATGGCTTCTTCTCCACAACAGCTGGACAGAATTGCTTAAATTTTGATCAGAATATAATTTGACTTTAGACTATTAAAGTTTGCAAAAATGATATGGATATACATGTACATCTATGTTAATTTTTGACAAAGTTACGGGAAATTAAACTTTGCAACCATAGGTAAATGTTACCACTGTATAGTATATATGGTTATTTTATTACATTTTTCGACTTCTCAAAAGGTGGACCTTTATGAAGTTTGTAAAGGAGATGATGATACAATATTTTTTTCTTTTTTTTTAATGAAATAAGAAATTTTTAATTGATTAAAAAAAAATCATGGCCAATTGCTTTGATATTGCACATAGGGTCACCTGGGGTTAGCCAGATCTTCTTTTGGCCCTCAGGTGGTACCTAATCATTTTTATTTTTTTATGAATTATGTCTCAAAGCTTTCTACCACTGTACATGCATATAGCTATACAGACTACAGTGCATGTGTTGCAATAGTGTAAAGGCATATTCCAGTTGTCCCAAAGGTTGCTTGTTTAACACTGAGCCCTTCTATGGTCAATAAAGCAAATATTTGCAACACTAAGGATTGACACATAGTTAGCAGTACAGTTGTCCCTGTCTTGAGAGATCACCTGCCTTCTAAGACCACCTATCACAATACTTTTCTCAACACTTTTTTTATTATTTATACCCTCAATGAAAGATGACCTTTCGTAAAAACCACAATTTGGTCCACCCTTTAAATGATTCTTCAAGAGAAGTTTCAGTGTGATTTTTTTTTGTGGAGTTTGTATGTTCCAGCAGACACACTGCAACCATGGTAACGGCTAAGTTGTAGTTTCTGCCACACAACATAGAGGGTACAGGGAACTACATACACTGTATGGAGCACTATACATTTATAATCAATGAACAATTCACAGAATTTGTTAGAGTGTCACAAACAGGCTTTTATTATACCATATATGGTCGCTAACACCTGAAATGGCTAAGTATGATGGAAGCAAGGTGACCAGTCTAAAAGACATGTCAAAAACATTGAAAGACTAAAGTTCAGGAAAGAGGTTTGGAAGGTCCGTGTTATGTATAAACACCATTCAGATGTTCTTTTAACTGTTTAATACCACATTTTGGACTTCATCAACAACTTTCCTTGAAACACTTTGGGTGCATTGCGCCAAAAACATGCCTTGGAAACTGTTGACCCAAGCCCTTGTATATCCTGGAACTTCAGACATGCTGGTACTTGAATGGAAGGTTTTTTTAACGAGGAATATCAATCTAACACCCTTATTATAATAGAGAACAGTTCTTACATAGTTTGACTGAAGTATCAATTAGGGTTGAATGAGTTGAAACTGCTAATTCCTTGAATTTCATTCCATATTTCTGAGGCATTGAAAGTTCCAAACTTTGACACTGCTGGGATATTGATTTCAAGGGAAATATGTTAATTGAATAAATGAACTTTTTGATTTTCAGTCTTTAACTAATGCGACCATCAGAAGTTTTTGAATTTGGAAATTTTTCTATAAAAATTGCTGGAGAAGTCTGAAAATTAAAAGCTGCTAAAGTGTGAGAAAAAATAAGGCCAACAATCCCTAATATACCACAAGTATATTATATAGAAGTTTAATATCACATACTGATGAGCTTGTCCTACTTTTTCAAGGTCATGCAAAGAATGCATTTCAGGATTTTTGTCTTTGTGTGATGGTCATAAAACCACATCAACAGAGCATTGGGGTCCACATGCCTTGTGTGTTCCCTGTTTCTGCCACTTTTTCCTCTTCTACGACACTGGTTTTTGTGCAGTAACACTTGAAAATTAAATGAGTTTTGAGGAAACTTGGCAAGATTATATACAGTGGTAAAACTTAGGTTGGAATTGTGTTTGGGTAACCTTGACTTATTATTAAGGTCTGAGGGCCATATGTATGAATTGCATTACTGCTCTAGAACTCAAGAATTTGTGGAATCTTGTTGAAATATTGTAGAATTGTGTGTATTGGTAGGACTTAGTTTGGGGGGTCATTTGGGCAACCCTCACTTAATTTCTGGTGAAAGTCTACAAGTATTAGCGACACATTTGATTGTGTCAGTCAAAATCAGCAAATTCTAATTCAAGACTGAGCAGGCAGATTAATGGGGGAACAGGTTTGGCACTAATACCTCATCAGTTCCCAAGGTTAAAGCTGTTGATCTATGACATGCTATTCTTATAGGTTTTGTGTAAAATTCCCGTTTAATTTATTCATAAACTTCAAAATTAAGCAAAACTGGTTGAAGCAGATATTGTTTTACCTTGAGGTGGTTTTTGGCTACTGATTGGGAGGAAAATGTGAGACAGTAACTTTGCCAAGTGACATCATATGAAGGCCAACCCAGGCCCTTTTGCTTGTTTTGTGGGAATCCTCCCCAGAAGAAGTTGTACCATTTACATTTGTAAGTTGATTGAGGAGGTTTGAATGTCCAAAACTGTCTGCACAAAATGTTTTGTATTGTTAGAGGCCATTTCTTGTCAGCCCCACTGACTTGCCAGTCAGCTGAGCATAAGAGTGTGGGTACTCACCCTATATATGTCAGTCCATTTACAATTACACTTTGACTTTTCTAAAACTGGTGTCCACGTCCTCTTCACATTTAATGTGGATGTACATGTACCGTGGGGTGGATTTTTTTTTTGGGAGGGGGGGGATGGGTGGATGGGGGAAATTTGAAAAAAACATTTTGTCTGTGACACACCTTGCAAATGGCAAGGTCATCTAGGCTTAGGACTCGTAGTTTAACTCTTTATCGCACAGCGGTTTCTTATTGTTTTGTTGTTTGCTTATGTGCGTGTGTGCGAACCTAAAGCCATGCCCATCCAGGCCAATTTTTTTTCATAGGCTGCTTATGTCAGGTAGATTGCCATGCGCCAGCAGGTATGTTTACACAAGGCCACTCTGTTGCTCAACACGATTGGCCGATGTAATCCAGAAGAGGTCATCTGGCCATTTTGTTGTGATCCGTTCACCAAAAAAAATCACGATTGGTCACGTCACACAAAAATCAATCCCTTATTCTTCCCAACTGCTGGTGTAGTTGACCAATGAAGCGTTGACATACCACACTCTGACCGGCAGATGGAATCAGTGGCAGACATTCTAACATAGGGGCCTACACATTCACACACACTGACAAGCTTGATTTTGTTGGCAGATACTTCCCTTGGGCAATAAAATCATAATGTGTGAACATGGTTTTACATTGTTTTATAATGGGAATCGTGAGCATAATAAATAAATGTTTAGTTTTTCAGGTCACAGAAGGACAATAAAGCCCTTCCCATGCAGGATGGGGCATAAAAATTTCAGTTGTATCACATTATTTTGATTGTCACATACATTGTGTCATAATAATGGATGAGAAGTTGTCAGAGATACTTGCATATATATGGAACTTTATATTATGTACCTTTGTTATGGTGCTCTGTGCTGGTTGGGATCATGATCACGTTTCTAATAAACAATTACTCTCAGTTCAGTTATTGTTGGTTGTAAATTTTCATTGAAAACACCTCAATATACATACATATTAAGGACACATTACAACATGATACAGTAGAGTCTCCACTTGAAACCACCTCCATAAAGAGACCATTTCTATATTAAGACCAACAAATTACAGACCCATTTTTGTTTAAAAGTAATTACATTATATCCCCATTAAGACCACATTTCTCGGTCCCTTGGGAGATTCCACTGTAGGTCACTTAACCTGGTCGCGGACTTAAGGTGCTTTGCCAGAGCTCCCATAAATATTCTGTGGGGCCAGTGCTGATCCATGCCGCTGCATTCACTGACTTTAAGGCCCTGTGGCATGACCTAACACTACTGCCAGCAGTATTGTGTCCTAGGGAGCATGGGCAAATCAGTTTCCTGCTCTTGCATCCTTGGTTGGTGGATGCATATGGTTGGAAGCTCCTGCTTTTTTCTTGCCTTTTATTACTCTTGTGGCTTCTTGTTTATTTTATGAGGTAGGTGATAGGTTTCCTGGAAAGCTGGTCCTATCTCCAACCAAGTTAGTCCAGGTTTTGTGACAGTTTGATCCATATAGATGGATATGGAGTTGGATGTCCAGTGGGACACCAACCACCACAGGATGACATTTTAGGATGACCATCATGCATGCGTGGAGCAGTTTTTCTGCAGTGAAGAGAGTCCAAATGATGTTTGTCAACAGTAGACTCCATATCAATGGCGGAAAGTATGTCGAGCAGACATTTGATCTGCATGAGGAAGGCTCCAACGTGCTGAGGCGCTTTGAGAGCAAGAGGGCAGTGTACCTCATGACAAGCTTGTGGATGCTTGCATTGCAGCAGGTGCTGTTGATGCTGAGATCTTCCAGTTTGCCCAGGCCTCATCATCAGGTGCAAACCTGTCCTCAAATTGAGGCTCGTATTCAAATCAAGGCGGGGGGGGGGGGGGGAGGGGGCCAGCTGGCTGGTCTAGGCCTTGCATTCAGGTTCAAGCTGGTCCACGAATGGCAGTGAGGTTCGCCCTCGAATTGAGGCCCCAGTGGCAAAGGATAGGCCGTCCATGTACTATAAGTGGACTGCAGTGAAGAGATCCCACTCAAGTGAGCAGATCTAAAGAAATGGGAAACTCCCATCCTGTACGTTCTATGGCCAGACGTGCGTTCATAGACTGACAGTAGGATTGAACTCCAGTGATCACTGACTTACAGGCAGTGAACACTATGGTGGGAAAGAAGTTGGTGGTAGCTGTGGCTGAAGCATGGGTGACGTCATCCCTCCTTACAGGACCTCCTTCCCCTCCAGGCTTCCCTTCTCATGCCCCAGGGGAACAATCTATGGCTCTGAAGGCCGAGGCGACAGTGCAAGTGATTATGTACAGAGTGGAGGTACTGTTTACTGCAGTCAGCGAACAGCTAGATAGGTTCAAGCACAAGGTTACCTCCGAGATACTTGTGGTTGCTTCTCCTTCCCCCGCCTGCTCAATAATGTCTGACCCCTCTTGTGCAATCGGAACTGAATTTTCTTCCCAATCTGCTGTACCAAACCTCAAGGTGGCTAGGACAGTGGCTCCCGCTAAGCCCTATGTGGTGACCCAGGCCCCTTTGGGGCCATGGTTTGGGCCACACAATAGTTCTTGGTAGCAAGGACTCGGCCCTCATGGTCATGTTTGGGATGGGGATGGGGGTGAAGGATCGGCTTCGTGGCCTCTCTTCCCTGCCTCCCTCCAGCCACAGCAGGGAAAAGAAAAGGAAGAGGAGGCACTGCCACCTCTTCCTCTTCACCTTCTCTGGAAGGGCAGGCCAGAACAGTGGTATGGGCATCGCCAGCTGGGGAAAGGCAGTTGCCTTCCTCAGTGGTTCCCACACTGGAGGGTGGAGCGGTGGCATACGAGGAGGTTGTCCAAGTGCCTAGCCCCACAACAGGAGTTGATAAGGTGGAATTGGAGGCTCTGCAGTCTTCTGCCACCCCAGTGGAGGCTGACCAGGTGATTGATCAGCTTTCTGTTGAAGAGTTTGCCTCTGCGTTGACCTATGCCAGTGTGGCAGTGGGTGGGGGTGTTCAGTGCTTGAGCCTGTCCCTGTGGAGGCTAGGGGTCTCGCTAGTTCTGTGACCAAAGGGCCTCTACAAGTGGTTGTGGCATTTGTCCCTCCACCAACCCCTAGGCCTGTTCGCCTAGTGCGTGCCAGTGTGCTGGTGTCACCTTCCCTCCCCCCCCCACCCCAGGTGATTTTCTGTTGGGCATTTTTACAGGCTGAGACTCTTCAGGCCTGGGAGGAGCTGCAGTCTCAGTGCTGAGTCTGCGACTCCTGCTACCAAGGTTATCGTGGTGATAGAGCCTCAGCCATATGCTCAGTCAAAGACACAGAAGAGGAGAGCCTTGAGGACTTGCTTCTCGGCTTCGCGAAAAAAACTCTATAGGATTGTTCCATGGCTTGGGGGCATCCTTCACTTCAAATGCTCAGAATTTCATAGTGAGGATTCCAGAACAGAAGGGTGTGGTGCTTGTTGCTCCAGCCTGGTGGTGGATTGGAAAGAGGCTGAGTCACCGCACCTTTTTTGCACTGCCGAGCTGGTGAAAGCCCTTTAGTTGTTGGATTCAGCAAAGGAAGTGGCAGATTGGGATGACTGATCTCCCTCTAAGGCGGAGTAGCCAGGTTCTGTGTTTTGGCTGAATGTCCCTTTCATGTGGGAAACCCTCCCCAGGGAGGCAGTAATGCAGACTACAGTGGCACAGCCTAGGGCTGTGCCTGTGTTGGTGGAAGGTGTTGAGGCAGCCCGTATTTTAAAGTTGGAGTCTCCATTTACTGCCTTCGTGGCTGGGAAATTGTCTTAATTGTAGGCTAAACTGACTGGGTTGAGCAACCTATCGGTACTTTTATGGCTTCTTTTTTCTGTTGTGAGATAGGTAATAAAGGTCCCAGGAAGCTGGCCCTATCTCTGACCAAGTTAGTCTAGGTTTAGTGATGGATAGATGAATGGATATGGATGTGGAGTTGGACATCCATTGGGACGCCAACCACCATGGGATTGCATTTTAGGATGACCATCCTGCATCCAGGAGCTACGTTTTCTGCACAGAAGAGTCCATGCAATGATTGTAAAGAATGGACTCCTTATCAGCGGCAGAAATTTGGTTGAGCAAACATTCGATCTTCACAACAAAGACTCCAGCGTGCAGAGGCTTGTGAGCAAGAGGGCATTGTACTTCGAGAGGGGCCTGTGGATAATTGCATTGCAGCACATACTGTTGATGCTGAGATCCAGGCACCTTCCAGTTTGCCTGGGCCTCCCCATGAAGTGCAAACTGGTCCTTGAATCTAGGCTCTTCCTCGAATTTAGTACTGGGGGATGGCAGCTAGCTTGACCAGACTTCACGGCCAGGTTCAAGCTGGTCCTCGAATTGTGGCTAGGTCTTGAACTGAGGCACCTGACACTGGAATTGAGGATCATACTCAAATTGAGGCCCCAGTGGGGAAGGATATAGGCTGTCCATGGACCATAAGTGAACTGTAGTACAGAGATCCAGTTTGAAGGTCCCCTCTACAGCCATTTCAGCTCTAGTGAACAGCTCCATAGGAAAGAGCCCCTCCCATCATGCACATTTTGTGGCCAGCCATGCAATGGTAGTTTGATGGCAGAATGGAACCTTAGTGATCAGTAAGGCAGTGATCACTAAGGTGAGTTGGAAGGCTTTGGTAGCTGTGGGTGGAGCATGGGTGACATTGTGATCGCTCCCCATGGCACCTCCTCCTCCAGGCTTTCCTTCTGATGCCTTGCAGGAACAAGCTACAGCTGTGTGGACTGAGACGACAGCCCAGGTGATTATTGGCAAAGTGGAGGTGCTGTTTGCCACAGTCAGAAAACGGGTGAATAGGTTGGAGCACACAGTTTCCTCCGGGGAACCTGTGGTCTTTCTCCTTTCTGCACCAGCTTGGAGATGCTTGGCCCTTCTTGTGAGAGTGGGGTGGAGTGAAGTTCTAGTTTACTGCACCAAAGTCCAGATGGTGAAGGTGGTGAGCCCCACTAAGTCCTGAACAGTGGTGGCCATGGCCAGACCCAGGCCTAAGGCTTGGGCCACAAGATAGTTCTCAGTGGCGAGGACTCTACCATCATGGTCACATTTGAGGAGGTGAGGGACTGACTTCGTGGCTAGTCACTCCCCTGCCTCCCTTTCCGGATTGGGGGCCTTTTTTGCTCCTGCCATGGGAGGGGAAGAAGAGGAAGAGGAGGCACCACCACCTTTCCTCTTCACCTCAGGAAGGGAAGGTGTTGATGCCATAACTGAGGTTCGTGTGTCGCCACCTGGGGAGGGGCATT
This sequence comes from Hermodice carunculata, assembly GCA_964020975.1. NCBI lineage: Eukaryota > Metazoa > Annelida > Polychaeta > Eunicida > Amphinomidae > Hermodice > Hermodice carunculata. The sequence goes on from OZ026623.1 coordinate 36,492,130, forward strand.
TTTCTTCCTCAGTGGTTCCCATGCTGCAGTGTTGTGGTGACGTATGCTGATGTGGTGGTGCGCCAGGGTGCTTTAGCGTTTGAGCTTAGCCCTGCCGAAGCTATGGGTCTCCCTAGTTCAGCATCTGAAGGGCCGGTGGAAGAGGTTGCAGCATTTGTCACTCCCATGGCCCCTAGGCCTGTTTGCCTAGTGTGTGCAGGTAGGCTGGTGTCACCTGCCCCTGCGGGTGAGCTTCTGTTGGGCATTTTGCCCACTGAGACTCTCTGCACTTGGGAGGAGCTGCAGTTTCAGTATAGTGCCTAGTCTGCAACACCGTCTACCAAGGTTGCCATGGAATCGGACATCCTTGACCTCCACTGCTCTGACATTCCTATTGAGTATTCCAAAGCGTAAGATGGTAGCACTTGTTTAACCCCCCTTGTGGCAGAGTAGAAGGATGCCGAGTCAGGGCCACTGCTTGCCACTGCAGAGAGGGCAAAAGCCTTTCAGTGGTAGGCTTCAGCCAATCCAGTTGCAGCTCTGGCTTACTGATCTCCATCTAAGGTGGAGAAGCCAGGTTCTGTGTTATGGGTGAATGCCGCTTTCATGTGGAAAACTCTCCCTGGGGAGCCAGTATCACAGACCACAGCAGCGTAGCCTAGGCCTGTGCCTATGTTGGTGGAAGGTGTGGAGATGGTCCCCAAGTTGGAGATTCCATTTCATACCTTTGTAGATGGGGCGTTCTCTATACTCTAGGCTGAACTGACTGGATCGAGCAACATGCCAGAATCAGGATCCTCCAGGGATGGCCTAGTCCTGCGATGGTTGCAGGCTAAGCCAAAGATGAGGTTGGAGCTGTGCTGGTCTGTGTACAACTTTGCCCCCATGACGGTTGACGCTCTCATATGGGACAATGCCGTCAAGGAGGCAGCGATCTTCACCTTGCCCCTGTCATTGCTTTGGCAGTTTAAGCAAAGTGCAGGGGTCATGATGATTGTGGGCTCCTTCCTTGACTTCTTGGGGTGTTCCACCTCCTCCTGGAGGTGCATGATAACCGGGTCGCAGCACCCCACCAGCCTCCACCTAAACGTTTGATGGAGACCCTGTTGGGCCTCGAGGCCATGCCCTGGAGAAATTTACAGCGGAGCCATTACTCTCAATGCTAATGTCAAGTTAGTGCCACGTTTTGTGCTCCTCATGGCTGTAAGGCTGCCTTTGGACCCTGTTGTTCTAGGGCTGTTCAATGAGGGGTTGGTCCCCTTTGTAGAAAGGGCAGACAATATGGCCAAAGAGAGGCGACATGTCCCTGGATGAGGCTTCGCTGCAGGAAGGTGAAGTTGGTAAGGTGCCCTGTTCTTCCTGTAAGGCTGCCGTGGCTGCGCATGGTCCCTGACTGCAGCAAAAGCCGCTGCAGCTGAGGATGAAGCTCACTAGTTTGATACCTATGTGGGCCCACCAGTCTGTGATCCCTCTCCCCGTCCTTGGGGAGGATCAGTCGCTGGCCGATTACTGTTGTTTGCTGATCAGTGGGATCGCATAAGGGGTCATGTTTTTGTCAGGAACGTCCTTTACCAAGTTTACTCACTGAAGTTGGCTGGAGGCAATCCTCCTCCCCTTTCAAGAGTTCCCTTCTCTTTTCCTTGTCATGGATAGGTGGAAGAGAGAACTCTTGGAGAAGGCCTTGCAAAAGCTTGTGGACAAACATCGAACCATTGTGAGATGTTGGGTCCCCAGGTTTTCTTACAGTCTTCTCTTTTTGGTGCCAAAATATCGATCTACCCATACAATCGGCTGATTTTAATTTGGTGCTCTTGTCATGTGAATGTGATGCCACGGTAATCCCTGGTGTCTTTCAAATTAGAGGTGACTGTTTACCAACGCCTCCTTTTGGGGCTGGGGAGCACATTTGGATGCTGTGAAAGCCTAAGGTGAATGGTCTCCTCTGTGGAGGCAGTTTGCTATAAATTGGCTAGAACTGGAAGTGATTCATCGCACCCCTGTTCAGTTCAGTTCGAAGGTGGAGAACAAGCACGTCCTGGTAATATGCGACAACTGTATGGTGGTGTTGTACATCAACAAATAGTTACTCGGTCGAGAATGCTTTTCTCCCTGGTCATGTCAATCTTGCTTTGTTGCTGTTTGTATGACATCAGGATCTAGTGTTGGCACATTTCACGGTTGCCTGAATGTCAAGGTAGACCTGCTCTTGCACCGATCACAGCTGAACAAGACTGAGCAGTCTCTGAATCCTGCGGTAGTGGAGGTGATGTGGGCCCTTTGGGGTAGACTGCACATCGATCTCTTCACCACCAAGGACAATCACAAGATCGACACCTTTGTGTCCCCATTTTTTGACAAGTTGGCCTAGGCAATGGATATGAATATCAATGCAGGAGATGGAGGTATATGCTTTTCCTCCAGCCCCGCTCTTGCCAAAAGTGTTGCACCGAATACAAGAGGAACAGTGCGAAGTCCTTGTGGGTCCTTGGTGGCCCAAGCAGGAATGGTCCTTGGACCTTCTGGAGTGCAGTGTGGAGCCTCTGTGGGCTCATCTCTTCTTCCTTGGCTGCCCCAGCAACCAGGTCCAAGCAAATTCCACCGCAGCCCACAGTTTCTCAAAGTTCATGCCTTGCGACTATCCCGAAGGGTGTCATGTAGTCAGGCTTCTCAAAGGTAGTGGCTGAGTGGGTTGCCGGTGGGAAACTTCTTAAGTCTTCTCTGAAGATTTATGATTCACAAGTTTGTAGCTTGGTGCACTGCTAAAGGCCTTTTGCCTTGGGATGCTTTGGTCCAGCATATCGCAGACTTTCTTTTAAGTCTGTTGGAGGAGGTGCACTTGAAGGTTTGAACAATCAAGGGATACAAGTCAGCCATTGTGGCTACCCTGAAACTAGGGAGCAGAGTTCAGGGACAGGTGTCGTCCTCTGTGGGCTTGTCAACAGTTTCACACCAGTCACCTGGTGGAGCACAATGTTTTGCCTTGCTGGGATTTCCCCATGGTGCTTGACATGCTGACCAAGCCCCTGTTTGAGCCTGAAGATATGGGTTCAGTCAATATCCGAACCTTCCAAATGGGGTTCCTGTTAGCTCTGGCCCCAGGTGCTAGGGATATGGAGATACATGCCTTGTATAGATCCCTCATCAGGTGATCTGCTGATGGGAAGGATGTTTTTCTAAAACCCTGCGTGGGACTTGTGTGTGAAACGCAAGTGGCCCATGATCTGTCAATTGTGTTTATGGGTTTTGGGTCAAGTCCACTTCAGCAACAATATAGAGGTCCAAGCCAGACCAGGCATTTTGTCCTGTTAGAGCACTCCAGTTTTATTTGAGTAGGACTGAACCTCATTGAGCCGGGCAGAAACTTCTGTTTCTCCCTCTCATGCAGATGGAGTCTGGGACTCTGTCTCTTAACACCATTTTGGGATAGATCAGGAAAACTATTTCCTTAACCTACTGGCTAGCTTGAAAAGATGAAGAACTTAGAAGTATTCTTTCTCTCTTGGCTCATGAGACTAGAGCCGTCTCTGCCTCCTGGGATGCATTGAAAAACTCATCAGTAGGCACACATGGGCTCCCTAATGCTAAATTGTCTGGTACTCTCTTGTGTTGGAAGCGCATGTTTGTATTTTCTTTCAACCTGTTTCTAACCTTGAAATCTATAAATTTATCAATTATCAGTCATTTATTACATCTTTAATGACAATTCAAGATAATTTTGATGTATATTGAAGCACATTTACATGTGCAAACTTATTCTTCTTTGTTCCCGGAAGTGAATTTTTTTGTGGTTTTCCAACCTCTAGCACTAAAGAGTTACCGGACAGTTTGGCACTAGGGGGCCCGTGTGTGAGGGGATATTATGGCCACCCTTAGATTTCGTTCCCATAATACATGTATCTTTATGTTCTAGGTAAGGGACTTGGTAACAGTGGAGGTGTGGCTCATGGAGCTCAAGTACTTCTCAACAGCTGCATCCAACTGGTCTTAGAAGGTGCCTGCCCGTCCCCCTCCAGCTAAAGGAAGTTGGTATGGGGCACTGAGGGTCCAGGATTGTTGTCTGGTCCATGGCTGTCAAGCGCCCATACTTCCCAACTACAGTCTGATGTTACATCGGCTGAAATGACCTATGGTGTTGTAATATGTCCTTAATACGAATTTTTTCAACAGTTAAACTATTAAGAAACATTACTCACCATAGGTCTCTAGAATGCTCACCCAACCATCCCCGCTTTTCAGTTCCTTCTACACAGTGTAGGAAACTGATTTGCACATGCTCGCTAGGCGCATTTCTGCTGCCAGGAATGCTGTGCCATGCCACAGGGCCTCGATGTCAGTGAGTGCAGCAGCATGGTTCAGCACTGGATCCATAGAATTTTTATTGGAGCTCTGGCACAGCACCTTTAGTGCCTGGAGACCAACTTAGATAACCCATGGTGAGTAATATTTCTTACAAATAGTTTTACTGTTGAAAAACATTATATAAATTTCCATAATGTTCTCCCAAGACCAGCGGTCCTTTCATTGGCTGCCCATGTGGCCTACCCGTCCACAAGGGTGACACATATTCCATGCAAAAAGAACCTTTATATGTTTAAGTTCAGAGTAAATTTCTAGGTTACACAATAGTTATATCTATACCATAAATAAAGGAAAATATATGCAGCAGCGACATTACGTTCATACCCATGTACATAAAAAAAAAATATGAGGCAATACAAAGGTAACACGTAGATGATTCATGTTTCCAAGACAAACAGTGTAACAAATTTGGAGCTTGAAATGATCAACTTCGTGATCATGCTAATAGCCCAATGCACATGTACCAATAAAGTATTTAAAAAATCAGCAATGAAACACAAAAGCGAGGCTATCATAACAACAGAGTAACAATACCTCAGTCAATTTTAACCTCGCAACCTCACCACCACCACCGCCATATCTGGGAGTTTAACCAATTTACATGAATATGAAACTAGTATTTTAAAAAGTCGTTATGTAACTTTCTAAGCACATGTGCTTAACTTGTGGAAAGCAATAATAAGTTTCTCTGCCAAATAAAGTTCCTATCTAATGACAATTTCCCCATATCTACTTCACCCAGGTTGTAAGATACCCCTGGATTGTTTCCAAGTGTATATAGATTCCACGTTCAAGGTGTTCCACTTTTGACTACACTCGAGTGGAACATAAAAACTCCAAAATATGATCATAACTTCCAGTCTTTTAACAATACGAGATACACCAAAACTATTTGCGACTTTAGTCACTTATATTTCCAAAAGTATTCTCTGCACTACACCTAAACCATCTATGTGTGTGTTCAACATGATCCAAAAACGATGTACGCATTGTGATTGGAGCTTTATTCCTTTAATTGTTAAATAAACATGGACTGGTATGTGGACAATGCACGATGTTAAAAACATGGCAATAAGTCATTGCGTGCTTGACATAAATTCATAAATATGTGGGCCTTCTGTAGGTAACATATCTGAGGGAAAAAGTATCTTAAGATCTTTTAAATCCCGATTACTTTTGTCACCACAAGACCCTTAAGTTTAACATGTTGCTTATTCCTTTGACCTGCTCATTTTTCGTCACGCAAATGCAAATCGCTGGATAGTTTTTTAGTTAAGACCTTTGCAAATGTAATCCTTATTCCATTCCTCTTTGCTGCACCGTTCTCCCGGAATAAGGGTATAAAGTTACCTCACTTGTCCGTTTCATCAAAGAGAGAAACCGCACTTCAAAGTGTTTTGAAGACAATAAATTGACTGTGGAGCTTAATAGCTTGGCCGAATTAAGTTAAGTCTTGTTGTACTTGAAGAATTACATGAGTCTGAACATTCTCATGGGTTGTCGCTCAAACAATCGTATTGAGATGCGTTTTATGGCCTTTGAAGTAGTGATATCATAGTCTTATGAGGCATCAGAAACCACTTGGATGACTGGTTTCGCCCTCTGACGTCATGTGGAGGTAGAGCCTTCGTGCTGCCCAGGACTTAATCCGTAGCAACTTGGCCATCGGTACACATGTGCACAAAGTGCGAGGTCCTAACTGCCCCAGTTAACGAATAATCAACTGGAGTGTACAATCAGCAAAATGGAAAACTTTGCAGGATTCTGTGAGTTGTGGGACTTGGCGGTGTTCAACTGAATTGACATGTCCACATTTTGTGATCGTATACGGGATCACAGAATAGGTAAAATAAAATGGAAACATACATTTCTGTAAAATAAAACCTTCCAACCCTGTTTTCAAAAGTTACCATACCCGAATCTACCTTTAATAATAAAGTATTCTCAGAAAGCAAAAAAAAAAAAAAAAAAAAAAATTTCATTTTACACAAGACATTTCGATGTGTGCATAAGCTGGGCTGTGACTAAACAACTTTAGTCAACAAACAGTGTTAGACCACGTGCCGAGCATTTTGAGATTTAAGATCAGAGTCAGAGTCAGAAAACGTTTATTTGACAAAATATAATTGCTATGGATACAAACAGTATGTAATTTTGCAACTCAAAGGTACATGACAGTTAGACGCGTTAAAATACAAAAATCGCTCAGGGTGTGGATGACCCCAATTAAGGACTAGACTGAAATATGTGCACACAAAAATGATTATTAGGCAAGACTAGAATCAATTATTACATACATAACAGTTTTAATATGATTGTGTGCAAACTTGGGTACATTTGATCATGTTCAGCCCACTTCGTTATTTTCATCCATGCACATTTACAGTGCTGAAAATATGTGGCCGTGATTCACTGTGAAATCAAAATCAAATGTTACCTTTGCTTTGTGTGACTCTTGCAATGTATTGCGTCACGTTCAAGTGAGACCCACCAACACGTACGTGTTTTGCCAGCTGGGGTATTGTATCGCATTTTGATTTTGTAACTGATGTTGATAACTGCTTCAGACACAACCGACCGGGAAGATTAAAGTGAAGATAGTAACTGTTCTCAAAATATTTTAACGACCGTGTGCTCAGGTAATTCGGAGAGCGGACACCTGTAATCTAGCGAAATATTACGAAATTGAGCACTGAACAACGCTTCAATTGAGTTGACTTTACTGCAAAATACTAGGCCCGATCACGGCACACGCTGGATACCTTTTCTATTCACTGTCAACTCGCTTATAGTTGGTTAGATTGACCACCCTTTTTTTTGTTAAACGGATGGTTGTTTGTTGATACAGCTTGATTGACTGCTCTTTTGCCAAGGTCTGAATTTTTATCAGGAAGTACAGACAAAAACGATGGACAAGATAAGCTTGAAACACCCCAAGCAAGATCACAAAGTCAAACAAAATTACGATTCTACTTTTCACATAGTAAGGATGTTAGATTTGATTTTCGTGCACATCATGCAGCTAAAGTATGTTGTAAAGCACGTAAGCATACAAAATAGGGTATTTGACTTTCACCATAAAGCGATATCCACAAATATTGATGATAAGAAGGTTGTGTTGATAATTTGTGCACTTTTATTGAATTTCAGGATGCAGGTTTTCATTTATCCTTACTTTTTGCTTTTGTTTTTTAACACTTAAGACATGTTACAATCTGCAGTAGGCTTTTGATGGTGGTAGCTGTGATGATGATGATGATGATGATGATGATAATGATGATGATGATGATGATGATGATGATGATGATGATGGTGATGATGATGATGATTATGATGATGCAATTCCAATATGCTGAAAGTCCACAAGCTTAGCAAATTTTATGGGTACGTTTGGCTCAAAATGCACAAGTTTGAGAATGAAATTTGTGCTTTTCTGGAGCAAGGGTATGTCAACTCGTATTTCATCATGGCGGGGTATGACTATCATGCCGATCTGTCCAGTAATTTTAAAGCATTAGAATAACTATTCAAACTTATTCTTCCTACTTTAAATATGAGAATCAAATCAGCTATATTATGTAAAATCTTCACTAAAGAGAAGGCTTGCATATATACACCATTTGATATTTTTCCTTTTCCATTCAATCAATAGAGATTATATTAGTACTAAGACTAACACTTTGTGTCACAATCTTCTACATTCCTCTCTTCTGCTTATTGTTGCCATGGGGGTTGTGACAAATGTTTAACTGAATAAAGATACCAGACCAAACCACTCCAGATATAAGATAGACGTGTGGCCAGACCAAATCCCCCCCTCAAAAGAACATTATGTACATGTCAATTTGGCTCCAAATGCTAACTTAAGCTGTGAAACAGATATTCTAGATATTCACAATTCCCTGGGTTCTGATGAATTATATACTTGTTGGACACTATTTGCTGAAGCAGGTTTGTTTTTTTTTGTCTTTGCAACTTGTCTAAGTAAATAAATCACATTATTTATTGATCCAATCTTGTGTGGAACATTCAAGTGCTCTTGCGACAAGACGTATCACAATGTTCTCCACAACTAGGATCCAATCTACCTTTTTTGTTTAGGTTTGACACAATATCTCAATACAGCTAGTGCTCAAGTTTAATTGGAGTTAAAATCTGACATCAAATGACTGCAGCTAGTGTCCATTTACAGCATATGCAGGATGATGTAGGAGGGAAGTGATTCGCTGAAAGAATCGATGAGTGCTGTGCAATGAGTCATGTTGTACAGAGTGAATACAAGCACTGATAATTTTATTCATTGTACTTGAGTTATTTCGAACCGAGACCATACTATAGGCTTTGAAAGGACTATGCATCCTGCAGCCTATTGCAGAAAATTTGAGTATTTGAACACACTGTTCTCTAAATTAGATAAGCCACCCGAAAGAGTTTGTATGGGACCTATGCAAGACATCTAAACATTTAGAATGCATTGGAATCAACTTAGAAACTGTTAGAAATAGTGCGAGATGTGATTATATTAGCGCATCCAACAAGTGGGTTTGTGCGGTATTACCGTGTGGGCAAATCCAAGGCCTGGTTGAAGAAAAATGATTATTTTCAAAGGCAGTCAGTGTGTACGACAGCAAGCTAGACCTCTCCTCATTACGGCAGGTTTCACTCAATGCAGCACATCTTGTGTCGATGTGCCGCTTCAACAGTGTTACGTGGCGTCTAGTGTTTATCGAAACTTGTTGTTTTGCTTTCTTTTTGGTGCAAAAACATGGCATTTTGAATAAAAATACGTATTTTAAGTAATGCAAGTGTTTTTCTTTATATTCAGATTGTACCCTGTGGAGCAGATTACCAGAATTGGATTCTGACACATTACTCAATGCAAAGCTTTGCGACACAAAGACACACAACGTGATGCAGCAGCATATGCTTCATATGAACATCAATGGATATAAACATCACTATTTTACCAACTTTGATTTGAGTTTATTTGTGATACTGCTACATTATTAATATTTGTGCGTGTTGAGACCCCCTTTTTGTTTTGCTTATTCTAGAGAAATCCAGAATACATACTCCAGAGGGATTTATAACTGCTTTGAAATTGCAAAAAAAAAAAAAAAAAAAAGAATTAAACACTTTTGAGTCAATTTGCTATTTACATGTCGTTCCACGTGGTGATCAACGTAATAATAATATTATGGGTGTTATGAACACATATAATTATATTGACATGATTTGTATTGTGCATTTCAATAAAAATACAAAACTTTACTGACTACAGAAAATATGTCGGAGCTTTTAAATGTTACCTTAATAAAATTTTGACAACATTAATGGTGAAACACAACTAGGGGACACACTAATATTTATGGGAATGTGTCATGCTGCAAAAGTTGAAGTTGAAAATTGTGCCACCACCAAAACCATATCAAAATACAATAATAGTTTTATATAGAACTGAAAGCAGACAGGATATCTCGAGATAAATTCCAAAAATATCCCGATGTCAAAATGGTGCTGCTGTGTACATTGTAATTACAAGCTCAATGGCAGGTATAGTTGCGACGTTAAATAAAAGCATTTGTTGAAGGAATTTGCTTCCAAGAATTCATAATTTTCATCTTCATCACTAGCTGTCATGGACGGATGTTGTGACGTGTTACAGTAATCCCATTAGCATTAATCAAATAAATGTAGGCTTGTTTAAATATTTATTGTCTTTTTTTTCTCTTCATAAAAGAATTTGAAGCATGAACAAATTATAGACAGTCAATTCGATGATCAGGACTGGCATAATTCTGGGATGATGGTGTGGTTTTTTTTTTTCATTTATACATCACTTAAAAAAACTAGGGTATGGTTGATATATGTCCCACACAGAGAGAACAAATTGCTTGCTTATTATTAGCCTAGCTGACTTGTCAGTCATCTGAGCTTATGTTATGACTAGCCATCTGTCTTCTGTCAGTTGTCTGTCTGTCGTCCACAATTCACATTTTCGACTTTTTCTCCAAAACGTTAACCAGATTCACTTCAAACTTGGTAGGGATGTGCATTGGGTGACTCTCTACCAAGTATGTTCAAATGGTCACGCTCCAGTGATTTTGGTATTTTTTAAAGTTTTTGTGCTTTTTGGGGGTACATCTTTCTTCCACGAAACTGCTCACCCAGTTGCTTTGATATTTGATATTGGATGTCTCTGAAGAAACTGTCTATCAGATTTACTTCAAACCTGACGGCAATATACTTTACGTGGGTCTCTACCAAGGTTTTCAATTGATCATACTGCAGTGATTTTTGGCCTTTTTATGATTTGTTTCAAAAATCTTTAAAAAAAGTTTTTAGTAATAAAGTTTTACACGGGAATTTTTTGTAATGGTTATAACTTCCATAATTTTGGCCAGGTTTGTGTCAAACTTGCCAGGGATGTACCTTTCATAAGTGTCTACCAAATTTTGTGCAAATGGTTATACTCCAGTGATGTTTGGACCCTGACCTCATTCCCAAGATCACAGGATAACTGACACGGGATTCACAGTTCACTTAATAAGTTGAAATCTGTTTTGAGTTAGGATTTTGATGTTGCACATGTTAATGTTTCTCTATGAAGGTCATGCTTAGACAGTACATGAGTGACTTTGATCTCGTTTCTGGGGTCACAGTACAATATACATGAATTTTACTTTTCACTCTAACTTGAGAACTACTTGAACTAGGACTCTGATGTTGCACATGTTAGTGTTCTTCTATGAAGGTCAGACTTACTCTGTAATGGGTGACCTTGATCATATCGCAAGTTCACAGAGCTGCAAGTGTGATGAATGTCTAGGTCAGCTGAGCTCGGGCTGTTCACACAGCCCTCTTGTTCTGATATATTGCCATTTCAAATAGTTCAGAAAAACATTATCTGCATTCATACATTCCCACCTAACAATGAGAGCAAAGTCAAATACAGCAAAAAGTAAGCAACTCACGAATTACCAAAAGCTTGTTCAACTCTTCTTTCATGCCAGCCATATTTTGTGTTTTTGCCTGGTAAATATGTATTTGAATTATTTCAGACTTGTTGCTTTATTTTTATTGGGCCAAGACTCAGACAATCAGCAACTTAGGAACCCATGGCTGTCGTTTAGCCATTGGGTCGGCAACAGCTATATGTCCAAACACATTTAGTTTGTCTAATCTGGGTACAGTGGGACCAACGTTTACTGAATGCTGGTCTTGGGAAAAAAGAGTGGTGGTGGTGGTGGTGGTGTGCTCTTAATCATTGGTACACACCTTTGCCCAATATATATTTATGGCATGAAAAGTTGTGCATAGCATTGGGTTTAGTATTAAATGCCCATTTTGTGGTATGGGAAGCAGATTACATTGCATGTGCCATATTAATATGTTCCATCTACATTTGTCATTGAAAACAATTTTCATTAATGCAGAAATTTAAGCTAAACATCTTCACAGACGAAATCTCAATTCAAAGCAATTTCGGAAAGAGATGTTTTGACTTTGAAAAAATAATGTATCTAATTGTAAATTTGACTTTTATATACAAGCATGCGTACATACATATATATGTACATACAAGCAAACATACGTAATAACATACAGCCAGACAGTCAGATAGAGATGCAGGTAGACGGACAGACTGTAATAATGCTAATATACTGGCCATTATATCCACTTGTATTATCGAAAACAAGTGACATTAAAGGTATCTGATTTTCAGTGCGTCATGAAAGTCAAATTTGCATTGTATTGCATTGGTAACATTTAGGATTGGTTCAGATGAAAAGTCTACTCATTCCAAATGTGTACTAATCTACACACAGCAAAGCTACGCTGCAGAAAAGGTCACAAATGAATGACTTTAAATATTAATATGAGGGCTCTGGCGTGCCAAAATGTGCAAGTCATGATGGGTATAAACCTCATAGAATTTATGCATATATTGATATTCTATTTTCACTCAAAACTTGCAATCAGTAATGTATCGTGATTTGAAAAAGTGGTCACAAAATGGCAGGTAGAAAGTAAAATTAAGTATGTGTACTTGTTTGTTAAAGGTTGGCAGACCAGTATCATCCAATTTGAAACGTGGGCACAAAAGTTAAAATACAGAGGAGACTCAAGTAAATGTAATTGTTTGATTAAGATGAGTAGACTACTCTGATTCAGTCATTTAACTTTTAGTAAATGGGTCATTTGGACTATGCATATCAACTTTGGCCAAGTTTTTCCATAAGTCTGAGAAGTAACAGAAACATTTGTGAGAGGACAGCGTGTGTACAAAGGGATTCAGAAAGTTTAAAACCGGCAGGAAAAGTAATGAAAACCACAAAATAATGTCAGGGTTTATTGTTGGGTTCGCGGAAAACACACTGCACATCAATATAGTGGGAACATAACCAATTAAAACTTCCCAGACAGGAGTTAACATTGACAAATGTTGAAACGACGTCATTGCTTTTCTATTACTCAGTTTCTTACTTTCTTTTACTTTGAGCAAACAAACCACAGAGCTTAAAATATTAGTCATAGATATGACAGACATTACCCCCATGTACATGAACCTTTCAGTCGAAATATCTTTAAAGAGCAAAATGCCTCCAAACAAACACACTGTTTTTAGACTACATCCTGCCTTTTTTCTTAATCCTTCCAGAACATAACCGATAACTGTGTAATTGATGGCAATAAGCCCCCCCCAAAATAATCACAAACGCACTGCGTAACCTTAGTGGTTTTACTTTGAACACTAAAACAACAGCAATAAAGTTGTTGATGGCCTTTATAAGAGATAAAAATGAGGAAAAGAGAACTGGAATTGCTGATATGACCATGCTTAATTTACACAAAGTAGTTTCGCAGAACTGCAACTGTGAGAGATAAAAATATTTACCATACTGGTGTTCTGCTATGATATATATCCCCAGATATGTAGCTGTAAGCCCATCTGATTATGGAAAACAGATCATAAGCAGATTATGGGTATGTGGTTTCCAATAAAGCACTTCAAAATGCAAAGCTGTTGCATTAGAGAATAAGCATATTACTATCATCATGTATATACACCAGATCAACATTTTACCCTTAAGTATATTGGAACAGTGAAATCGTCTGTCGACATTTGGTGTACAACTTTTAACATTTCTAGCAAGGCAGCACATTGCTTTCACGTCACTTGCAACAATTCGTAATGTGTTTAGATCAGCCAATGTGTCTTTTTGGATATTCACCAACCTGTTTCCGGATATATTCAACAGCTTCAAGCTGTTCAATCCCTGAAGAACAAGTCTATTTATATGTGTTATTTTGTTCAAGGATAAATCCAAATACTCAAGGTTCATAACACCAACGAAGCACTTATGATGTAACATATGTATCCGTAAATTCCCTAGATTGAGCAATTTGAGTGAATTCAAATCATGAAACCCACCTGTATGAACTACTTTTATTGGATTTCCTAGCAAAGAGATATCAGATAAGAGCAAAAGCCCGTAAAAAGTGAAGCTATTTATTGCAGCTATCTTATTGTATTTCAGATTCAATTCTCGTAAGTACTTTGATAATTTGAACGTTTTAGGCCACAGGGTTTGTATTTGATTATAAGAAATGTCTAATCGGTAAAGATAAAGTAATGGTTTTAAAGATTTAATATTCCAAGCCGTCAAGTAATTTTTATGAAGTATCATTCCCCGCATCATATGTGGAGATTTCCAGTGTGCAACTGAAGAAATTTTTGCACGTGAACACAAAACTGTATACCCCACGCATATGCAAGAATTTGGGCAGCTTTCGATTTCACATAAAGTCTCATCATCTTGAGTCTGAAGACAATGGACCTTGCCGTCGCAGAATTCCACGAAATGTAGACAGGTTTTTCCATATTTGCACTGGAAATGATAAGAGCACACACCCAACATACAGTCCTCTTCTTCTTCTTCAATCCCACCCACACAGTCCCACTTTTCGTCACATACATATCTAATGGGTATGCAATACGAATTTGGACATTTGAACATTGCAGAACATTTCATGTATTCACAGTTTTGTAAATGAGCTCCACCAGTACAAAAGAGTAACTTATCCAAATCCGCATAATCGAGCACGCAAGCCGCCCAACGCGGATAACAGGGTGTTTCAGTAGATTCCCTACAAGACAGAAAATTTATATTTTCACACAGCATCGTCATCTGTAAATTAGGATATGTGAATGAAGTATGTCCCTGTCGGTTTGAACTCGCCACTGTCGTCATTTGTTTCTTCCGCATTGTTGGATTCTGGGCCATATTACAGTGCATTTCATCTGTCCCGTCCTTGCAATCATACATCCCATCACACAGCTTAGATAGGTATATGCAACCAGTAGTTTTGCAGTGGAAATACAAGTGGCTACAGGAACAGTTGGAACTGTGACAATAATGTACACACTCCCGTACATTTATCTGAAGAAGTGCTCCTTTGTACAGGGTGCACGTATCATAACAATTTTCCTCATCTGTTCCACTGTCACAGTCTTTGTTACCATCACAGACATGGTGACTCAATATACAGATATCATTTTTACATTCAAACATGCCAGGTAAACATCTGCTCTGATTTACTAAGGTTGTGGTTAGGCACAAAACACCATTTGGATGACACCCTGCACATGTATTGTACGTTTTAACAGCAAATGTGAAAGGTGGTAATGAGTAGTCAAAAATACCAAGTGTGAAGATGTTAAAGAAGTAGCGCTTGTATTCATCAAAAGTAAACTCAATTGGCTTTATCAAACGTGCCTCAGTTTTGCCTTGTTCATCTGCATGACCATCTTTGTAAACATACACCCACACCCAGAAGCTTGTCACATGCCATTCCCAAATGTCAATGGCATGAAGAAACTCAGAGAGATAGGTTGATATTTTATCCTGCTTCATTATTTCATGGAAGTAATGCTTTTCGTCAGGCCGCCAAAGGCCAAAAGACGATACCATTGATTCCCAAGGTTTTTTCATGGTCCAGAAATGAGCCATTTTGTGTATCCTATCAGTTATTTCGGTGGATACATTAGCTACATAATTACTGAAACAGCGTTCCCGTGCTACAGAAATAGTAGGTATGGTAACTGGGACAAAATACAGCAAGAGACAATGTTCACCAACTGGAAACCAGTTTCGTGGGCATACATTTCTGTTAGTTGTATTCAATCTTAAATGGAAAGTCTCCTTTCTTTTAAACTTGAACCGTTCTCCATCTTCACATATATATGAGGAATTAGGATATTTTATATTACAAGGTATGGTAAACCAATTAGTGCTTCCCATTGAGGACAACAAGATCATTGCTACACATTTGCCAGCATCCCAATAGGGCTGCTTATAACGTGAGGCTTGTCGGATATGTGGAAGCTCAAATTTTGTTTCATACTTTAAGTAACGTATGTTAATGTCCTTCCAAAGCCCTGGATCATACCACTCAGAGTATGTCAGAGGAGCCCCATTTATCCAAACAGCTCTCTTGACCTGTCTCAAAAGATAAACTGGAACTTCATGGTAAGTGGAGAATGTATGATGCCCACGTGTAAAAACCACAATAATGTGGGTGTCAGTAGTTCAGAATCCGAATTAAATTGTTGTTTTAAACTTAACCGACATGTATTCAGATTATAAAATAGATTTACTCAGCATAGACTAACTACTGTTTTTCTTCATCTAATCCTTATCCAACTATCCAATGCGGAACGTGTGATGACGGGAATTTTAAAGGACAAAATCCATTGAACATATACTTGAACAAGTGGACGTGGTAGTTGATACAAATTATAGTACAACCCTCATTTCCAGAAGTTTCAATAAAGTACTAGTACAAATAAACAGAGTAACATGCTACTGGCCTGTTTACATACACCCCCCCCCCCCACACACACATGTAATTGTCATCGAAAAAATATGGTATACCCGCTTTATGTTTGAAAAGGATCACCTGAAAAAATTTTGTTTATGTGACTTCACACTTGTATCCGTGCAGAAATCATAGTGATATATTAGTCTCATATTCAAGTGCCAGATTTATAAAAAAAAAAGACGCAACATCAAATCAAGATAGATTGCAACCAAGTGTCATTTTATCGACACGGTGCATGGAATTAAGGTATTAAACATTTATGTCCTGATATTTTTTTATTCTTCTGAAATGATGATTAACAATGCTGTGTATTGCTCCTTGGTAATAATGCCACGATTGTAAAATAATGTAGCATATTATATGCCCAAAAAATTTTTTTCTTCAGGTTGCTTTGCATGCTTATAGGCGTCAGTAAAAGTAAGAGTTTCAAGGAAGCATCAAACTTTGACCATATGACCTTCGCATGGTAAATGCCACGGCACTTTGTCTACCTGAGGTTTAAACTACATCCAGCTACAATTTTATACACAGTGGGATTCACCATACTTGAAAGATAATCTGCTCTCAAATATATCTACTTTGAATGTGATCTATGGGGCAAAAGAGCATTGTTACATGGGCATCGAAAACGTGTTAAATGATATTAAGAATTACCATTTTAGTTTGTTTTTACCAGAACCTCAAATGTGTCTGCCCCAAGACTATTCAAATGCTCATTATTCATTGTTTTTGTATCCATCAAGAGGTTTGTTCAAAAGGTAATGCTCAATTGTCATTTTCTGTCTACTGTTTCCTATTCTTCCACAGTAAATCTATTTTCAATTTCTTCTCCAGTATAAAAGTGTAGATTTCTTCAAAGGAGCTAGAATTGAGTCTTTATGCTTTTTTTAACCATTTAAAAATTATTAATGCCAACTTTGCATATTTTCTATTACAAATGTTTTGAAAATTAACCTGTGGGGTCTCTTTTGACGTTAAGTGCCACTGTATAAAATGCTTTCTTGACGGCCAGATTTCCGAGGTCACAGAGCAGTTGTGCATTTTGCTTCTGCAAAATTGTATCTCAGGTTGAGGTGGAACAAGGTAGAAGTGTTCCCAGATGGACAGCCAAAGAGGTTGTTCTCAAGCTATTGTAGTCGTGCACTCCTGGCATTTAACTAATTGTTTATTTGGGTATTTGTCACTGCATTTTATGAATGCACTCCTTTTGATTACCATATGAGTAAGTTGGCATTGTGAGATTAATCACACATTTGTCTTTTGAAAAACCTCTGGCCACAGCTTAAGCTTAAAACAGCATAGATCAATGTGGCCTTACTTTTGGTAAGACAATGTAGGTCAGCAGTTTAGTTTTTGGCAAAGCTATTTTTTACTGCTTTTCTTGTTTGAAGGCACAGATTACTTCCAAAATATATTTCTATTTTGTGTTTATGTCTAGTCTGATCGGCTACGTTCATTATGAAGAAATATTTTAATTATTCGGTAGGGTTTTTTTTATTCTGAACTTTAATGGTGGTCATGTGATCAGTGTTCGTATGCATCATTGCCTTATATTTGGGTGATGATGCTTCTTTTATGTATAGTTAGTGTTCGACATAGACAGGAACATAAAAATATTTTCCACTTGTACTAAAATCCTATCTTTTTGTCTCTACACAAGACTGTCTCAAGTCTTTCTTCCCATTTCTATGGAGACAAAAATAGCCATTCGTTTGTGAACAGGAGGATTCTCCATTCTGCTTGGGCAACATGGATGAGTTCCCCATCCCCCTGTAGTCCACCATCCTTGTGACCCCGTTTAAGCTTCTGATCTACCCCATACTCCTACTCTAAAGCCTAGTTCATAGAGTCGGTTGTTTATGTACTTTATCAACAGGCACCTCTAGTGTGGGTTGCCTCTCTGCATCTTGTTTTGGATACCTGCTCTTGTGTTTATTCTGTATTGCAGTACTGTATTAACAGTTCATAGGTCTTACTGCCAGTTGTCTTTTAAGGCCTTCCTAGGCGTGGTGAGTCACACACATCACTAGTTCGATGATACTTGCGCCTCAGTTAATTTACCGTTCTATGTTGACCTCCTATCATTTGTGCAACACTTTTACAACTTCCCCAGTTTATGTGTGGCCGAGGGCTCTTGTCCTATCGAACTGTTGCGGGTAATGCTTTTCATTACTATTTGATAACCTTGTCTAGTAACTGTTTGACCATTGAAGCACTTATGCATACCAATGACACAATCCCCTTGGTTTTATACCCTTTCCCGGGCTGATTCGTATATTATGCAATTGGAGTACAGGCAACCAATAGCCTATATAATAGTTTGGACATGGACCGGAAAGGAGCCATTCATACAAAATGAATTGTTAGAATTTGGACCATATTTAGTCAATGTGCAGTGGTGCACTCATCCAAAATAGCTGTTTGACCATTGAATCACTTATGCATACCAGTGACACAATCCCCTTGGTATTATAACCTTTCCCTGGCTGATTCATATATTATGCAATTGGAGTACAGGAAACCAATAGCCTAAGCAATAGTTTGGACAGGGACCTGAAAACCTAGAGCCTTTCCTACAAAATGAATTGTTAGACTTTGGGCTACATTTAGACAATGTGCACTGGTGCACACATCCGAAATATCTGATTGGTACACATCATTAACCTACAAATTATGTAACCCAACAATGTAAAATCTCTTAACATTGCTGACAAAACATACGTACATTAATATGCATGGGGAGTCATTATTTGTGGGTAGTTAACCTTTAACTAGCACGCCTGTTCACCTTTTCTCTACTAGCTGCAGCCCAAAAAAGGTTTACAATTCTCTTCTAAATTATGAAAACTCCCTTTTCAAATTTGCACGCAAGATACAAAGAGACAACAAAAGTAGCATTGATGAAAACCTTAAAACTTTCAAGTGCATGAGAGAAAAAGGGTATGATATGGATGTATCAATGATAATACACACATTGTTCTTGTGTAGTCCGATATAAATGTAAGCTGCTAAGAGCAATGACATGTGTGTGAAACGACAATAAACTGAAACAAAACGGGATATGTATTGCCGAAGTTTTAACTTCTCATGGTTAGTTATAGTAAGCAATTGCTGCTTTGACAGGGAACATTTTATACGTGAATCCATCCAGCTCATATACCATTGTAGTCGATGATACTCAAAGGAGTCTGGCAAATTGGGATTTTTTCTAAAATGAAAATTGATTAAAGTATAATAACTGCCTTTTGATCTTTTGTTACCATACCAGTTACATGTACAGTCCGTGAGGCACTCACTCCTGTTGTTGAATAGATTTAACACAGTATTTCTCAGTTTGAAAGGAACTGATAGTTTTGAATGCAGAGATAACTTTATTCCACAGATAATACTGCGACCCAAGACTGCTTGGGTTATTTCCATAAAAATAGGCTTTGTATTCTTATAGCTGCTCTCGGGAGTATCTGCTGATAACCATGTGAAATCTACTGCATCTGAAGAAAGCCAGTTCCATTCAATGACAATAAAGCTATCTTGCAACGCGGATTTCCAAAAGTGTACTCTATACTCCACGAGGTACCTCAGTGTAAGTTGAAAAGCTGCACATGTTGACCCGTGTACCTGTAATGACTTTATGATGAGTTGGAACATGGATGGACGTGCTGGGCTTACAATGAAAAATCGAACGGCAATCACGGTTCTTTCCAAAACACACAACACACAGTATCGTTGCCTTTCTGGTAATACAAAGGAATAGTTTTTTTGGATTTTACTTTTATCACATATGAGACCAAAATCTGTTTCCACAACGTTTTGTTGATATGCTGAAGCCCAGACTGGAAGATGAGAAACATGTACAATCTCTGCATTTATTGTTAAAGGTTTGGTGTGGATAGAATAACTAGCATCGTAATATAACCGAACATTTAGCCCAGGGAAAAAGGTGACCTTAATAGGTATATAATAACGTGTACCACTGAAATAATGAAATAGATCATCACTGTATATATGTGAAATTTTGGCATTAATTTGGCCTCTCATTCCATATAAACGTATCCAACGATGATACATCTTTTCGCTGACAAACATGTGTCTTGTGAAAATAAAACATCCATGATATAATCTGGCTACGAACAAAATATATTGTTGAATTAATTCTATATTGCCATTGAAGAGAATCTTCCTCGACGGCGTCCAATGACTTTTGAAACTTTCAATTTCGATTCCATGACATAATGTTGCTGAGAGGGAAACATTAATTGTTAATAGTTGAGTTGGTATCCAGCTATAGTATAAAAGCAAGATATTGGGCCCGGTTGATACAATAACAAACTTGCCATGAGGGTTCGTCACCTTCTTTGTGCAAAAAGGACCCCATTTCTTTTTGGCATGGAATATCTGTCCATCATAAACCATAAATCCCCCGTTATCACAAGGATCTACGTTTTCTCCACTCCATGATACACTCAATATACATAACTTTATTTTGCGTGACTTAAAACCTCTGAAGTGGGTAACTCCAACGGAAGTATAGAAATTGTCTGTTTCCCTATGAAGGGTGCCAGCTGCTCTAACCAAATACAAATTTGATATCCCCAACTGTTGTCTGTCTATCTTATCAAAGAGAAATATGATACTTTTGAACACTACTATGATACAGCCAGATACGTCAAGCGGTGCACAGCATGTTATTATTGTGATGATGGGTGACTGTGTAATATAGAAACTTACTCCATGATAATATTTCTTTTGCTTCCATTTGTGAGTGCATGTCGTGGTGAAAGTTATAACGAAAAGCCCATCCCGATACGTAATGCACAGTGGGCTCCGCAAGTAAATGTGAGACTTGGAAACAAGATGGTGTCGAAACCCAGGGTAAGTTATAATTTTCCAGTTATATTTGGCAATTTCATTTGATCTGTACCATGCCTTGTTGCTTTTGGCAGATAATCCGTGTATGCTTGCCAGAAGTATGATTTCAGAAAAATTGTTGCGTATCAAATTCACAGTTTCGCCAAGAGTGTGATTTATCATTTGAAACGATAATTGTATGTTTATCAGAACCCTTTGTATACCTTGATGTCGGTGCTCTATTCTGCGCCTTTTTAATATAAATCTGACCTTATTTGAAATGGAGATAACTCTAAAAAATATTGACACTCCACAAAATCTACCAAGACGTGGAAAGTTACTGGTATTTATATCCAGTAATTCAACATAAAACAGCCCACAGTCTTTAGCCAGCCTTGCCAGTGTAAACTTTACAAAGTTAAATTGAATCTTCATATTACTTGGACCTGTGAATACCCATATAAAGTACCGTTTACAGCGGCATGCTGCAGATGTTGTTTCAAACAAATGCAGGTTCCCACAGTGCAGCTGTATTACCTCGCTATATCCAAACAAGCATTGCCTGTTGCAAACATGCGCAATTTTGTCTTGCATATTCCCTTGACTAGCAGATATAAAACATGTATTTGTATAGTTTTCAACACAACGTACATGTGTGTAATGTGTAAAGTATTGTTTCTCATCAGAGGAGATAAAGTTCACACAATCCCAAACAATATGCTTCAGAAACTGGTTCAACGTCACGTCTTCCATCTCTTTAGTCATATCATCTTTGCATATAACTTGATGAGACGAAAAAAAGCGTTGGACTCGTATTGCCCGGATACACAATGTATTTGCTTCCGACATCACTGGTACACCTAAACACTCATATTGCTTATAAATTGTATTCTGACAGCATTCTTTCATAAATTCTCTGGCGGGGTTACAATCATCATAAACATGTATCCATTCTTTACATTCAATATCAAAGACAAATGCTTCATATACAGTGAAGTTAATATATGACCTCTTAGCGACAACTATTCTCGCGAATAACGTCTGTTTATCTCCCTTCGTAATCTTAATTAAACCTACAGGTCTTCTTGTTGTAAAAGGCTTGCAAGCATGAGACTGGTGTATCTCGAGTTGGCATTCATTACCATTGGTGTGTCTTGGTTCTTCGGTCTTAATTGATAAATGTTGTCCAGAACAATACTGCAGAGCGGTCAGGGATAAATATAGTATGGAAGCGACTGAGTTTTTTGAACAAAAACTGCTTACAATACATACGTATCCATCTATATTGGTAGATTGATATCTATCATTTTCCAGCTGTTCTGATAGTTGACCAAAAAGAGCACTGTATGTACATATTAAGGCAAACATAACAGCATTTCATCCCAAGAAAAAATGTTTGTGTTACTTCATTTATTGTATACAAGTCCGCATTTACTGTGACCGGTGCTGGGGAGATATATGTAGTTTGCTACTTTTTGGTGGTATTTTGATCATTTACAATTTGGTGCACAATAGAATAGAATACATATACGTGGCAAGCAGCACAATAAGCAATGGCATTTGCTTTAAAAACTCACATTAATGAACAGTTGAAAGTTTCCAGGTTATTCTCAAATATGATACTTTCTAAAGTCTGTATGTTTGGGTGATCAACCATCTTCCCGTGTATGTAGTAAAACACTTTTTTCTAAAATAAACGGGAAACACTTTCTGGCTAGTTTATAAGAGACGTGATTTATGTACGTAGCTTAAGTTTTGACATGAATTCATTATATACAACATTGTTCATTTCAAGAGGCAACGTATTTTTGGACCTCTGTTCCAAAATCACGACAAACACCAAGGAACCACAGAAGGTGGACCAACTTTCGTTGACATCTTCAGAGTATCATAAACGTTGGTTCACTGATGTAAATGCAAATTTGTGTTTGACAGCAAGAAAGATTCAATGCAAATTTTACGCCATTAATCACAAGGGTTATTTTACAATTGCATCAGCTAAGAGAGTTACAATAGCATACATTTTATAAAATATCACAACACTTGATGTCCTCAATCATCCTACCAAAGCATTGAAACCCACGAAAAGCCAATGACGATTAGGTTACGCATGACCAAAAAGGATATTCAATCAAAGCTGTTGACCCATTGGGTGATATTTTGATGACGATTATAGAAACAAGTGTGTTTTTAAGTATTTGCGCCAAATATTACTGGTCGTCATTAATAAAGCATAATGCAGGGAGCAATTATAAAGTTGGACATAAATGTTAAATAGTAGCAGTCTATCATAAAAACAAGCTTTAATTTTGTTTGATGATGATGATGATGATGACGACGACGACGATGATGATGTTGAGGGGGAGGGTGCTGGTGCTGGTGGTGGTGAAAGGAGGTAGTGTTTTTGTGAGGTCTGTTTGAACCTCTCATCGTATTAATTCAAAATTAAGCCAATGCTTTTGTCAAGCTGTCATAAATGTAACCGATCTGTAGGCCTATATTAAACATACGTTATTGCATCTTTTGTATAAATGTTCCTTTTTTGTTCTTCTTTTAACATCCATTTGGTTCTGGTGCAGTTTTTGTTGTGCCTGAGTTTCTATTATGTAGAAACCCTTCTTTATTAACTCATCAGTGCA
The DNA here is from genome assembly GCA_964020975.1 of Hermodice carunculata. NCBI lineage: Eukaryota > Metazoa > Annelida > Polychaeta > Eunicida > Amphinomidae > Hermodice > Hermodice carunculata. The sequence continues at coordinate 36,515,841 of OZ026623.1, forward strand.
AACTGGAACTAAAATCGAACTGCATGGAAGGAACTACTCTAAATTATGATAAGGATGCAAGAGTCATATTTCTTGTAAAACTCCATTTCAATTCAGAACCTGAACACCAGCAATTACACGGAATATAATAGTCTAGGTCAATAGCATTGTGTCCAAAGCGCACCGACGAGAGCTGTTGATTCAGTCCAAAATGTGGCACTGAAAGAGTTAAGGAACATACACGAACAAGATTTTATGTATTAAACGAGAAAAGCGACATGCCAATGACAAAGACGACACCACAACACATAAAACTATGACTCAAGTTCGGTCATGAACAGCTGATCAACATTTGTTTATATAGGCGCCGCTAGATCTCGAAACCTACTTTCTAGGCGTCAGGAGTCAGGAATATTATTTTATTCAACCAAGAAGACATTGCAATATGACGCAAGTATGCATTTCTAACGTTAACAAGTCATAAGTGCAAATAAAAATGTGTACTCAAGACAAGCTGCCACTAGGATAATGATGCCGGTAAGTTGGTCTGGAGACTCGCTTTGAGGTCATTAGCCCGGATTCATTAGTTGACCACTGTCATGCGGGCCACCAAGAAGTTACAGTACACAAATTGTGAATTAACTAAGCTTTATCACATATCTGATGGCTGTAATTTCACATGTAACGCTGTTACTTTGAACTTACATCCATGGCTACAAAATTGTGACAGGTGACGGTCTTTTGATTGTGATTACGTTAAGGATTATATCGTGACGGTGAATACGGCCACAGATCAGTGGATTAGTGCCCATACGATTGGCTGTGGTCATTAGCACACGTGCACTCTTGATTGTTTTGACACCCCAACAAGCAATATTCATTGGAGATATACTTGATTCAAAATATAAATCAGGTACATGGAAGTGTACGCAGTACTTCCCTTCCCCCATTAGCTTGACGGGTTTTATTTTGATTGACTTCATTTTAAGAGATGGTTGTTAATCTCAGTCTTAATGACATTATGTATAATTTTTTTTTGTGGCATTCGTCATCCACAAGACACTTGTCTAACATTGAGTTTCGTGAGTTTCGATTGATTTATGACACTTTTCCACACGGCTGGCTTATTTAATTAATGGTTGATTGATTGATTAACTAAAATTATTCATTCATTAAGCCCCTGGTAAATGGGAAAATATATGCATCATAGTACAAGAAGACCATATCACGATACTCACATATACAGAAAATTTAGTAATAGGTAACCTACATAATCACAAAATACTCCACAATATTACAAAACCATACAGACAAATGAAATGAAGTGAAACGAATCAAGAAAAAAAACACCACAGATTAAAATTAAAAAAATAAAAATCGAGTGAATAGTCGAGCCATTTTGTGTTCACTCGATCCATTTAAAGTGTAACTGAATGACAATAATAAGTACCTCCGCGAGTCGGCGACCCCGCCTGACCCGGTGAGCTGGCACCGGAAGAGTCAGGACGGGGTTGCCGGCCCAAGAAGTTCAATAGTCAGAGAGTATAGCTGAAATGGGCAAGATACCATAGCACTTAGAGATTTAATTTCAAAAGGTCCTAAATTTAGAGAGCAGAACAAAATATCATGGAAAAGGGATAAACAAATAGTAATGGAAGCTATAGAGAATTATGCTAAAACATGGGCTAAAAAAGAAAATTGTGATGTTTCAGTTTTATCTGAGTGGATTAACGAGATTGGTAGTATAGTGGATAGAAAAATTGATAAACTGAACAAAACAACTAAACAACCACCTGATCCTGTCCTTCATAAACCTGATGTTAAAGCATGTCTACATGATTTACATGAAAAGTATGTTTTTGCTCCAGCTGACAAGGCTGCCAATAATGTTATTATCATTTGTAAACGGTTCTATCTTGATGTAATTGTCAAAGAATTAGGGTTACTCAACTGTACAGTTAACTCTACTACCTATCAAAAGGTTAACGTTTCTGTTGAACATTTAGTGGATGGTCACTTTAAATATTTAGAAAAGTACAACTTAACTTTCAGTGATAAATTCCGTAACTTACCAAGGATTTTTACAATTCCAAAATAACATAAAAACCCATATAAATTCCGTTTTATTGCTGGATCTAAGTTCTGTTCTACTAAAGAATTGTCAGTTCTACTAGCTAAAGGATTAGAAAAGGTACAGGAAGTTTGGTTTAATTACTGTAAAAGAATTGAATCAACGTCAGGAGTTAATAGGTTTTGGATATTAAAGAATTCTGTAAGTTTACTTGATGCTTTACAAAGAGATAATGTTTCACCTTACAGGCACATATCATCTTGGGATTTTTCTACTCTCTATACTACAATACCTCATGCTGATTTGAAACGTAGCATTCAAACATTGGTTTTTAAAGTTTTTGAGAAAAATAAATTTCAGAAAATTATAATTGGTCATCAACATGCTTTCTTTGGTGATTCTGCTAAGAATGGTCAACATGCATTTGACTATGATGAGTTTATAAAACTGTGTGAATATTTGATAGATAATATTTACATTCGTTTTGGTGATAGTGTCTTTAGACAGGTCATAGGAATTCCCATGGGTACAAATTGTGCGCCACTTTTGGCTAATCTTTATTTATTTTATCACGAGTATAATTTTCTAATGAAAATGGCAAAAGATAAAAATTACCATGCTAGATCATTTAATTTAACTTTCAGATATATAGATGATTTATTAAGTGTCAACAACAAATATTTAAAAGATTACATTACATCAATTTATCCTAGTGACCTGGAACTTAAAGAAACCACTGAATCGAACATAACATGCTCATTTTTAGATCTACTCCTATTCAATGATGGTGGTATATTTAAATGAAAAGTGTATGATAAAAGAGATGATTTCAATTTTGATATAGTAAATTAACCATATATAAGTAGTAATATTCCTATCAATCCTGCTTATGGTGTCTATGTCTCAAGACTAACTGCTTTCGCAAGAAACTGTACTGATTTTAAAGATTTTGCTGATAGACATAAATCACTTTTTGGAAGACTTATTAAACAGGGATTTTCCAAAATAAGATTAAAAAAGGTTTTTCTTAACTTTAAAGATAAATATCAATATGTTCTACAGAAATATCATGTTGATTTATATGAACATATTAATAAGGTATTTTCTGAGTGTCAGTAAAACACATAGAAATATGTTTATGTATTTCAATGTTGTTGCCGAGATTGTTTTACCATGAGCTTGATCGAACTTTCAACACTGCAACATAAAATTTATTATAATTACAACAAATATAAAATGAAATAAGGACCATTTAAGTTCTCAGGCATCATGTTGAACAATACAGGCCTTCTATTTTCTCATCCTTTTGAATATAGTGACAAAATGTAAGGAATACTTACTCAGCTGATGTGAGTAATATTTTTATAACGAATTTTAGGCCTATTGTGCTGTTTTTTCTAGTGAGAATGGAACATGGAAGAACTTAACCATGTTTCATAATAAATATAATATTAGTATCAAATTTAGTTATCCTGTGTTCACGTGGAATCTTTTTTGGTGTTTAAATTCAAATTTTGACATGTTACGCAATTCTAATGTAAATATAGTAGTCTGACTAAAAATTCTTAATTGTCCTGTCATTGTTTGGATGATGTCTGTGAACTATGGTCAAGTTCCATATATAACTGTACATTAACATTAAGGGCTAAATTTGTTTTAGGCCTACTTTAAATGAATATGAGTGTTTTCCAAAGTGGGAGGATTGGGATCCCGTAAAACTGGTTTAACCCACTGCCAATATGTTGGTAACCTGTTCCAAGTCCGGTAGAAGATACTTTCATTCGTTTAAATCTCATTACTGTTGGTCATGGATCCTTCTGACGACGAACACTAGCACGTCTTACTATTTCGTAAATGATCCTGGATCTGACAAGGTTAAACTGGCATTCGGTTTGGTCACATCACTATCATTGAAAACTGTTATCCACTTCTCTTTTCATGGAACCCTTATATATTTGGTTACAATTTGAACATTCAGGCATTTTCTGCACATATTGCAGTGCAGTAAGTGTTCCAAGTGTAGTGAAACTGATGTTGTTTTTTATAATTGTCTGATGAATATAGTTTGTTGTTGTGAAAGTCATGTCAGGTTGGCTCAAAGTGTTTAATGTACTCTTTCTCTGTCTCTCTCTTGTATAAATAATCAGCATCTAAATCAACTGACTGACAAGTTAAACTACGTCTGATTATAAATAAAAAAATTTTAAACTGTTACAGGAAAACAGTTATACTTACAGTTACCTTTAGGAATTTCAAATGATCCCTCCCCTCCTCCCTCTCTCTCTCTCTCTCTCTCTCTCTCTTCATAAAACCGAATTCTTTCTCTGATAAAGGTAGTAGAATTTTACAATAATTAGGACTGTTTTACAATTTGACCTTTTGAACTTTATAGAACCACGAGTTAGATGTACATTATGCTTGGCTGACTTACAGATGACTTACAATAGCATACTACATTTTTGGAATTCTAAATTATTACCCTAATAATTGACTTATTAGATGATTTGTGGGATTATATGCTTTCTTGAACATTTAAATGTCCTTTCAAAAATACTTCTGGAAACCAACTTGAAATGTGACTGCTTTCCTCATAAATTTTGACTATTGTAATGCATTTTTGACTACGTTTTAATGATTTGAGGCCTAATGTCACTTACTTCTGGCTGATGTTTAACATTTGAACCAATGTACTTACTATATTTGGAAATTCAAACACTTTTCTTTTTGAAATACTCTTAGTTTACCTCCTTTAAAACAACATCATGTCTTTAACTACATGCCTAAAACACATCGAATTATATAATCATGTTGTTTAGATTCTTATTGATGGTCATTTTAGGCCTAGAGGGCTTTTCTGATGGATTGATGTTGGTGCTGGTGTCGCTTTGTGGACTTATATGGATGATGATCATTGTTGAGATGGTGGTTGCAAGTGGTACCTTTTTAAATACTGAATTTTATTGACATTTTCAACAAGTTAAGAACCTCCACTTACAAATTCTCTCATGTGCTGCAAATTTTGGTCCCTTTTCATAAATTGTATGGTCCTGTATGTGCATGAACGATGCAACTGTTCAAGCCAATTTACTGAAATAGGCCTATAATTTCAAACAAAACTTTTTGCATTCTGTCATGTGAAAACTAGATAAGGTTTTTTCCCCCTATGGACCTTTGCACTTACGTTTTGGTCTCTTTTGGGTAAATACGAACTATAAATTTATATGTTATAGCTATACATACCAAGGAACATTGCCTTTGGTCGGAATTGACTTGGATTTGTTTCGTTAAGACTACGGTTTGGATATGGTAATGACACTGTCTAATAGGTGATTAATCTATCTAAAAGGCTACCTGTAACCCGTTTACCGTGGATAGTATATTCTGCCATTTCAAAAGCATACAAGTTTCGCACAGGAGATTTTACTGCGCCAATCCTTTTAAAAATGATAAAGTGTTTCGAGTTATTACATGACACAATTTAGAACTATGGAGTGGTAACAAAAAATCTTCAAATGGTGAACTCGTTTACTCAAACCAAGGAACTGTTTCATTAAAGTGCCCTGCTCAGATTCCAGAGTATGAATATTTGATTTAGACCAATTAATAATATTAAACCCGTAGGTTAAAGAAGGCACACGAACGGTTTTCCATAGATAAGATATAACTGCACTATTCAGACCAGGATAACCCCAGCCCACATATTTTTTAGCGAAACATAGCTCGTCTGGGACAGCTAGCTCTATTACTAATATGCGAATCTGATGTACCCTGTTTTGTGAATGTCACCCCTTACAATTTTAGTTCAAGCAATACGTTTATTACATTACCTCAAAGATACCATTAAGGTTCAACATGAAAAGAACATCTACCAACATGTAATACTTTAGTTTTGCTTACACCAAAGGAAAATCTCCATTCATCGGCGAATTGTACTTATTTTCGCCAATACTTACTCCTCTATCAGTTTTAAAAAATTCGACTAGTATATCATTTATAAAGGTATTAAATAATTTGGGTGATAAGATACTCCCCTGGTGGGTACCTCTGGTAACAGAAAAAATTGTCCATAATTAGATTTCCATTTTACACATGCTTTGAGTCAGCTATACCACTTATATAAAAATTACCTGTGCGATGAGGAAATAATGTAGAGATAAAAAAAAATAATCCACTGTACCAGATTTTATCGAAACAGTGCTCTGCGTCAAGTTTGCATATGTACACGTCAGAAGAAGCAATTTATAATATGTGATAGTATCGTGCAAAAGAGTACACCCAAAATCTGTTGTACTTTTCTCTCCAAAACCGAACTGTACATAACAAACAGTATCAGGGATTATCAGCGCAATTTCCATAAGTTTAGCATATGTTGTACTCAAAGTAATATGACGAAAGTTATCGCGATCATTAGGGTATGACAGTTTGGTTTAGGAATAGGTACAATTACACTGGGAAAGAAATCAGTGGGAACAATTGTATGATTCAACATAATTGTATACAATCCAGCTCAATGTTGACAAAGAATTGGAGAATTGCCATGTTTAACTCATTCCACCCTGATAGAAGACTGAGTCAACAGCTTTCCTTGGCGCGCTCTGGGCGCATTGCGCCCAGAGCGCGCCAAGGAAAGCTGTTGACCATGGGCATATAATTTGGAATGATCTTCCATGCAAGTTTCATCCAAAATATTGAAAAATAATCCCTAAATTAGTAAAATACAATTAGCAGACGACATTTAGATATTAGCGGGAAAAAGCGTCATCAGGGTGGAATGAGTTAAAGTGCTCGATGGTGATGCCATCATATCCTGGGGGAACCGTTACCTTCTATACGCATTAAGCCTTTACCAATTTCGTCAGATGGTATCCTATGTAAGAAAACGTTACTTTCATTTTCTAGAAACCAAGATCTAACTGTATTATGAATTTTTAAATGTTGGCTACTTAGTGAACTTAGCGAGCCATACTGCATTTGTTCTTTGTAAAAATTAGGAAACTGTTCCAAGGTGCAATCAGAATGTATCTTGGTTTGCAAATGCCTATTAACTGTATTCCAAAAAGGGCCAACTTTCCTGAGAAAAATAAGTATTCAAGACATTACAGTTTCTTTTTTTTTCACAGTTAATATTTCTACGGCAGGCCCGTCAGAAACACGTTTTGACATTATACTCCAAATCCAGCTTGGGTACTGGAGTGATCCAGGGTGATATGCGCTATATTGGGTTGAAGGGCATTTACTGAATGCAGAGAATCTGCTGATTGATATAACTGACTGCTTCATTTTCGGGATATCCACTGGTTGACCTGTATTGTCTTCTTCAACATGTCAAAAATAGCTCTACCAGTGAGGACAATACAGTTCTGGTCACTCTATGTGGTCGGCGATCATTAGCAAGAGAGTGCTGTGTCATCTGGGGTCAAACAGCCTTGCCTTTCACCAGCAGGTGACACCTTTCCCTCTTGCAGGCTTCGCAGTGACAATTCCAATGATCCTTCTGTTGCTTTCTTGATCATTTTGAACGATCCTTGGGTTGCAGCAATGTTGAAGAAAATAGTTGGTCATGCCGTTGAGGCAAAAATGGGTGAGCTAACAAAGCATGTAGATAATCTTGAAACAGAGGTAAAAAGCATAAAAGACCTATAATATAAAGTTAGTAAACAATATGTGGAACTAAAATCAAGTGTGGATGAGTTGGAATAAGGTAACGGAATTAGAGAAAGCTGTTGAGGAAGCCGAACAGTACAGCAGGAGAAACTGTTTGTGTGTGGTCCAAGGAGCCCGAATCTGAAACTGAAAATACTGAAGAAATTGTCTCGAGTCATGCAAGGAGACTCTAGCCCAATTGGATTTACATGAAATTGACAGGTGCTGCAGACTTGGCAAACAAGTTTGAAACAAGCCACGAGCAATTAACCGTGAGGTTGGTGATATATCATGTTCGTCAGAGAGTTTACAGTGCTTGGAAGAAATGGAATGATCTGTTTGTTTTCGCGGACTTAACAAAGAAGCGTTCCACCATCTTGTATACCACGCACAAATTGAAACGTGGAAAAATGATACATTCTTGTGGTGTCCTGTGACAGACTACTTTATACACGTCAACTCAATCCATGCGACCACGGGGCTATAAATAGCCATGTAGTGTAGATACACGACTTGGAAGATTTGAAAATATATGGTGAGGAGTCATATGAATGTGAGTCGAAGCTATTTTTCTCTCGATGGACATCACTGTTTTATGCAAATGTGCACTGCATATAGTAGCAGTTAGTTAATGTGGATCCAAAGGGACCGAGGTTGATCTTGTTTGTATTGTCAAAAACACTAAAAGTCTAAGTGCTGCTACATTGACACATAACTTGACATTTGCTTATTTTATTTCAGCTCTTTTTATATATTATTTGATCACCCATGTGCTCACACCAAACATAACAATATCCCGATACATGAGCCTGCCCCTGGCGAATTTGCCGCTTTTCCTCATTTTATCACTTTAAACTACAGTGATGACTTGCATATTGCAGTAATTCATTCACAGCTTCATAAACTGGCAACCACTGGTCATTTTATTCTGCCTTTTTACATGTACTTTTGGTACGTTAATGGTAAGTCATACATGTACGTACTTTCTATCAATTTGTGTTATGATTATGTACAGCGCTGCACAATATATCGTCCTTCCCTTTTGGTGTTATGATCCTGTACACCCTGCATAATATGTTATGTTTACCAATTGGTGTTTTGACCACCTAGAACACTGTATAGTATGGACTATGTACCTGTTGGTGTTGTGGTCATCTGCAACACCGCATAATAAGTACCTCTATTGCTTGATGTTACTGTTATGTGCAATACTGAATATCAGATACTTTCTAAGGTGATATGATCATGTACAACACTGTATAGTCATCGAGTCTGTTCTTTAGGTCATTTGTGTCTTTTCAAAGCAAGGGCTTCTCTAAGGATTTCTATCCCGTTTTGTTTTTTACGCCAACAGTCCTTTTCCTCCAAACTAAACCTTTTTTTCGAAATATCTCTTCATCCCAGTTACTTGGCTGAAAGTATGTACACGCACATTCAAGAAGTCGGTAGGTAGTGTTTGTAATCCATGTGTGTTGATCCATTAACATTAAAATGTTGACCGTGCTATGTTTTGCTACGGCTCGTTGACTACGCGTGATAACTTTGTCAACCATTCCCAGTGACAGAAGGTTTTATCTCATTCCATAAATTTAAAACTTTAGCCAACAAAACTTAGACTTGTCCTATCGGTTGGCAAATATGCAATGCATAACATGTAGCCTATCTTATATTGTTGTCCCTTTTTGCTTGTCTGTTGTTGTCCGGTTCTATATGATATATATTGTTCTTGTGTGTATTACCATACCATTTGCATACGTTTAATTACATGGGCTATATTCGTATATATTTATCCAGGATGTCTACACAATAATTTGTCGACTAGTAGCCTGCTATCCTTGCTCTAACACTCATCTTTGTTTACCTATCGTTTCATCTTTATTTGTATTCTTAAATATCAGTCTTTTTGTATTCGTCATGTTACATGTTGTATTACTGTGTAAGTTGCCTAGGATATGTTTTATTCTTGCATCCATCGTCGTGTATTATGTGTGTCATTATCGCTTTATGCTTACCAAATCATTGCCTTGTCTTATGCCGATGAAATCAGTTTTGACTGTACAACATGAATGCTTTCTTCATGTATATTGTTCCAACGTTTTGCTGAAGTCTTGAACTTATTGATTACTTTTTAGTGTTTCAAAACATCTATCATAGGAATACACATGCAACATAGAATAAAGCGGCGATTGGAACCTACGATATCGGAACATGTTTTGTCAAAATCATTGTGTATTCTTCTGTTTATGATAATTTTTTGACTGCTTTCAGTTTTCTGTCGCTCATGATAGCTTATTTTTTAAAAATTCATACTGTTATCTTAGATATATTTTACAATATACTTGTATTGTATTTGTGTCTATTGTCCAGAACCACTTCCTAGTAGTCATTACCCTATTCCGCAGTCTGAACTCTTTACTCTCCATAAGCTTACCTGTCACTCTCTTACCTATATACATATGGAATTACTATTGTCCATATTGCACACGTTCCTATGTTGAATTTTGACTTTGGCTGTATTAGCCCAAATAAAATAAAAGGATCTTCAGCGGGTAGCTACTCAGCACATGTTTCAGAACCTATACCCGTACACGTCTCTCTGAGTAGCGGCTCCTTGTCTAAGTTAAATATTCAGCAAAGACAACCCAAATAATAATGAATAAATATAAACGTGGCAATTAATGAAATAGCTAAATACCTGGGTCTGTATGCATAAAGGAAGTGTAACGTACCTATGGTATAACTTAAAAAAGTTTTAGTTGCCCCTCAATTCATGGTGAGGAAATCAGTATGCATAAAAGCTGGTGTAGTTATACTCGGGGTAACTAATCCATGGGGCAGTTACACCACTCTTTAACTGAAGACATTGGTACAAATTTTAACCTCCTTTCCCGACAATGGCCAGCTGACCTGTCCCAGGTAAGCACAGTGAGGGCATTCGTGTGACTGCTGTCCCCTTTCATTGACAGATTGCATTACGTGACGAGGAGGGCAAGGAGCTTCACATTTTATGTTTGTCAAAATGAAAATGAGTGTATGCACAGTGGTCAATAATGGAAATATTAATTATTTCATATCTGTGCATTATAAACAATAAACTTATATGTGTGTACTTAATACCCAAAAAGTGTCTGTGTTATGGATAACATGATGATGTAGGTGATCATTGGAATTTTAATAGAACATTAACATTTCTATTTACCCCATATAGCCCCCTTTTTCCAAAGTCCAGTCACAACAACCATGGCCTCCCAAGGCGTGGACAACAAAGTAAAAAAGAAGAGGAGGGGATTTGGCAACATGAGGAAAGGAAATGTGGTCTAGCTATGCCCCACTCTTATAAGTGCTCTATCCCTTTGTTAGCTGTGCATTGTAAAACGTATTCAAATAGACATATGCAATGTATACATTTTTAAACAAGTAATGGTCAGTAGATTGTGGGAAAGGCAAAAATTTTGATCCTGTCATTAATTGCCACATAAACAAAAATTTGTATGATCAGAAAACACACTTCTGTAAATGACCTTTCATTAAATGTATACTTTGCATATGTTTGTATGCGCACTTTTTACTATTGTCGTCCCCTGTGCCGTCCATCTGCCCGTCTTGTCGCCGTTACCGCGATATCTAAAAAAAAATTGACCACAGCTTTCCCAAATTATTGTCAGAGATGCATTATGATGGACCAGATTCCTATTAAAACTAGCTTTGTCTTTGTATTTATAATGTTTTAATGAAACTTTAAAGCATTTATCTTTTCGGCCGTCTGAGTGGTGTACAAGAGGACTACATTACCATTATATCTCAAGAAGGATCCACCGCAGATTCCCCAAATTATTTTTAACAGATGCACATCATAGTGAACAACATTCCTATTGAAAACCAGCCTCTTATTATTTTTAAACTTGTTATGAAACTTCTGAAGTGTTTATTTGATGGCAGACTGAGTGACACAGTACACTGGTCTCTGTTTCCAGAACTTGCCTCCCAAAAACATTCAAAAGTGCTCCTTCATTTTGCAGGCAACAATATGCAAATTGTATTTTGAATATTCTACTGCGAAGGCTAAAAATTTTTTCTGCACGCAATTTTTGCTTTATGGACCCGGAAAAGAGATATTGAACTTATTAGACGATGGCATAACCAGACCAGCTGAAGCATATAGCAGCCTTATTAATGCGGACCCTTCAGTCAATGAATAACTTATTTGAAACGAACTTCACCTTCCTTCGAATACAACTTTTAATGTATATGTATATATATATATATATATATATATATATATATATATATATATATATATATATATATTTGTTTACAACCATGTATGTTTTAATCGGATGCACAGAAAAACAAACGTCAATAAATGTTACCTTTCATTGGTCAATGTAGCCGCCCAGAAAAAAACCAGTGATAAACCCTTTTGAATTACAATACTTGGTCTAAAAACTCTGGAAACCTGTGCTTGGCACATGCAACGTTAACGTCATGAGTGAGATGCCGAACTCCACCCAGAAAAAGAAGAACAAAAACAAAACAAACAAACAAAAACAAACAAAAAAACCTCGTTACAGGAACTTCCTTTAAAATTGAAATAGTTAATAACTTTCGAGTGTATATATTGAAGGTCCGACCTAAAGTGACTGAATACCTGCATTGCAACCGTACAAAAAACCCAAACCACGTGACCATGCTTCGCATCACCTGCACTTACGTCACCCCTTTGACGTCTCGTAGGCTGCTTTATTGCGTAACACATTCAGAAAAAATAATTCCCGCTTCACTTCGAAACGTAGGAATACTTCAATCGTGTTCCATAAGACTTTATCCAAGGACATTTCGCTGCTGTACATTTCAAGGGATAGGCGTGTGTTATGCACTAAAAATCGGATTACTATGATCTTTACCCGTGACCCGTCCTATGATGTTACCTTGAACAAGCCAAATATCCTACACCCTAGCCCACACCAGCCAAATTTTGTGTGTAAACACTTCATAGAAAAGCTGAGTGTCATGGGCCAAAATTGAGTTACTGTGGCTTATTTCTTGCCTTTTCACCCCACATCGTTTCACCTTGTCGTACACTAGCCATGATCCCAGTTCCATAAGAATTGATTCTACCACATTTGGTGGATGGACACCTCAAGGCATAGGGGTGTGTCGCACGCTGAATTGGGTCACTATGACCTTGATCTTTGACCTGTTATATTGTTTAAGTTTGCCCAAGCCATACTTTATATGCGGTAACATGTACACCTGGCATTGTGTGTTGACACATTATAGGTTAGGGGTGTGTTGCACACCAAAATTGCGTCAACTGTATTACCTGTTCCCCAGTGGTGGATTATGTATAGCTTTGCAACACTTGATTATGTTTAAAAAGATCTATACTGCGACATTATATGTATTCGATCACTTGTGACATTAATTTACTGATATTGTTTCAAAGAATGTTGCATATTATATAAATATTTATACTTTTGGTTAAATTGTTATGTTAAGCAAAACATGGTGCTGAAAAGTTGAAAAGATCACTTTTGTTCTTTGCAAAGAATTGAACTGTAGGTAAAACATGTGACTGGTCATGTATTTTAACAGTTATATGAGATTTATAATGACTTCTATTTGTTAAACCAGGCTAAGTTAAAATCTTAGTCTGATTTTGTTTCCATTTAAATAGTACAGAAAAACATGATCCATGTTCATAAATTCCAAACCCAACAACGACAGCAAAGAGATTCCAGCTTTGCCAAAGCATCAACATTTATCTTCCAATACCAATGTGAAGAAACGAATTTCACTCGTGACTTGAGCCAAGCAGTCACCCATAAAAGACAACTGGTGGTTTTAAACCGGTCCTCTCAACCTTTGAAATATTCTTCATTAAGTACACACACAAGTGTTTTCAAAATGTATAGGCCTAATCGCCAAAACCACAAATTTCATTACTTCTGCCAAAAATGAAAAGAGGCCTGGTAGGCTTGTCACTTCTTAGTTCTCCCGGCTTGTCAGTAAGCTAAGTTTACTGCAAAAAAAGTAAAGTAGGCCTGCATCGTTTTGTGATTTTCATGAATCTGGAACATAATAAACACACTCTACCTCCACTATACCTATGAGTCGGAGGACAAAGCCCACGGTACAACATAGCCAATGAGGGGTATTTGTCAAAGAGTACAGAAAAACATGATCCATATCCATAAATTCCAAACCCAACAATGACAGCAAAGAGATTCCAGATTTGCCAAGGCATCAACATTTATCTTCCAATACCAATGTTAAGAAACAAATTTCACTCCTGACCTGAGACACGCAGTCACCCATAAAAGACAACTGGGGGTATCAAACCGGTCCTTGCAACCTTTGAAATATTCTTCATTAACTACAGACACTGAAACCACAAATTTCATTACTTCTGCCAAAAATGAAAAGAGACCTGGTAAGCTTATCACTTTTTAGCTTTCCCGGCTTGTCAGTCAGCTAAGTTTACTGCAAAAAAGTAAAGCAGGCCTAGATAAAGACTGGATGACGGGGTTTGTCCACCACAAAATCGCAAATAAAACTTTTTCTACCAACTTGATTTCAAATATTTTTGCAGCATATGATAACATATACTTATACACTTCAGATGATAGAATGAAACATTTTTACACCCAAAAATAAGGAATTTTCCTTCATAATGACATTGTACAATATGTGGACTTTGCAGCAATTTGTACATTGGGGTAGCAGCGGGAACCTCAATGGCTCATAACAAACAAATACACGTGCACAAAAAGCATGACAATCACTGTGTGACTGTTTTAGTTGCACTGGTCGCACTCAGATAATCATATGATTGGTTTGAAACAATACAAGTTTGCGTCCAATGATTGAACATACATTCCTTATATTATTGAAACCAATGTCACATGTCAGCCTTACACAGGTGTCAACAAGGGCATAATCTTGAGAATTCAGCCACAATGAAATTTTCAGCTGAAAGTAGGAAACTGATTCTTCAAATTTACAAGTATTTAGAAGGCGAGAAGAAAAGAGGCGCTCCCTTTTACTTTTTTTCATGTGCTCGGAAGAGAACAGCTCATGCGTTTGGTATTAATGAGAAATATTTATACAGACTGATCAAGGAAGAAGAGAAAGGGACTAATTCAAAACCATTATATGAAAATAAGAAAAAAGAAACACTTGACAAGTTCGACCAGCATATTGTGCGGACAACGATTCAGGAATTTTACCGAAAGAATGAATTCATGTCAACTAGGAGGTTAAAAAAAAATTGGAAAATGACCATAATTTACATGTGTCAAAATATACCACACTGAAGCTGTTGCAAAAATTTGGCTATAGATATGGAAAGTGCCAAACTTTTAATCGAGCAGTATTGTGTGAATTTGGTAGCCCAAAGACATCAGTACCTAAGAACAATAAAACAAAGAAGAAATAGTGGATACAATATTGTTTACCTTGATGAGACATGGGTAAATGCAAACCATACAGCACCGTATCAGTGGTTGCCTCCTGACCCTAAAGACGGGAGAAAATACCAGCAGGAAGGGGGGAAAGACTCATAGTGTTGCATGCTGGTGGCAGTATGGAATTTTTGCCAGGATGTGAGCTTGTGTTTAAATCTCTTTCCACAGATGGAAGGGACTACCATAAGGAGATGAATGCTACAGTATTCATGGACTGCACCATCAAAAAACTTATTCCCGCATCACCCCCTAAGAGCCTGGTAGTATTGGACAATGCCTCGTATTACAGTGTTAGGGTTGAAGGTACAAAAACGCCCACATCCAATAACAGGCAAGCTGAAATGCAGGAGTGGTTAGTGAAGAACAATATTAAATTTGAAAACAAAATGACCAAACCCAAACTTTATGAACTCATTAAACAGAACAAGCCACCCCCTAAATTCAAATTTGATGAACTGTTAAAGGAACATGGGCACGAGGCACTAAGACTACCACCATACCATTGTGACCTTAATCCAATTGAGTTAATTTGGGGGGATGTAAAAGGGCGAGTTGGGCAAGAAAATTCTACTTTTAAATTGAAAGATGTACAGCGTATAGTTGAAGAAGCATTACAAGAAACAACAACAGAAAGATGGGTTGCATGCGTCAACAAAGTTAAAAATGAAATTGAGGAAGGATACTGGAAAAAAGATGCACTGAATGTGTCAGAAGAGATTCAGCCCTTCATAATTCATTTAGAATCAGAAGATGAAGACACTGATGAAGAGGAGTTGCTATAAACAGGTCAGGTTTGTGGTTTTAAATGCGCATCTTCTTGTGGCAAAGCTGACCTGTATATATGGACATGATTTTCAGGTTTGAACCTCCTCCCCTATGAACACTGAAAATACCAGCGAGTGCTTCCATTCCTTATAATTATTATTTCAATGTTAAACCATATGCGTCAATATACATGTAACTATTTGCCTATACCACAATGAAATCACCATGCTTGACAATAGCCTTATTTGACTTTTTAAATAGATTTGTGATGAAGTATATAATATGAGGCATGGAACCTAACCCTATACACCTATGCCTTTCTATAATTTTTGTCTTTTTTTGCAGAGACTCCTTATTTTTGGTAGCAGAGCATGCTCCATACATAAATCGCAATTTTTTTAACAATAATAAACAGTGGCATCCATTTTATTTGCCGGAATAATGAAAACGAGTTAGCTTCAAACCCTTGTATATGGTCCCTGTTGAAATGGTTTGCATTTTTCTGTGGTCATTGCGTCATGCTTGGATGCCCTGTTACACATGCACTGGGCCTTGCTTACCATTCATTGGTTGACTGTCAACTCAAAGTTTACAGGTCTAAATAAGTGTGCCATTGAGGTCCTTGCTGGTCCCCCCATGTACAAATTGCTGCAAAGTCCACATATTGTATAATGTCATCATGAAGGAAAATTCCTTATTTTGGGGTGTAAAAATGTTTCATTCTATCATCTGAAGTGTATAAGTACATGTTATCATATGCTGCAAAAATATTTGAAATCAAGTTGGTAGAAAAAGTTTTATTTGTGATTTGGTGGTGGACAAACCCCGTCATCCAGTCTTTAGCAACTTTTTGATGAAAGTAAAAGAATTGTGCCTTCATGTATGCCTCGATGAGTGCAAGAACAGTTCTGCAATAAAATATATAATTTCAAGCAAACTGTCATTGTTTTCATATTAGTAATGGATACTGTGTGGATTTCTGTAATTACGGTGTTTTCATGAGTAGATTCGAAGTAGAGCAAACACATTTGATATTCAAATAGTGCGTACATATTGGGATGATTGACGAAATTACACACAGTGCTATTTTTGTTTGTTTGTTTGTAAATGGTAAAAGCACAAGATATGGGAAATGGAGCTGATCTTTTGTACTGTTGATGTCACTTTTTGACATTTTACCATATATGAACATACACTAAATGTACAGTGGTATGATTATTCACTTTATATATCATAACAGGTCCCTCGTATGCAAGGAAATTGAGTTCCACTGGGACTTACACCTCCGTTAAACTACCCCCCCCCCCGCGGCAGGTTTAGAGATCTAAGGCAGTTTCAGGCCATTAACACCATGGATTAAGCTATACTTCTTTCTTGCATACGGATTCTTAAACCAGGTGTAACTTTACACCAGGAGGTAACTTTGCAACAACTTTATGCATACGGATTAGACTTTACACCATTGTTGCTCCATGGAATAAGCTAAACTACAGCTAAACCACCTTTATGCATACGGGCCCTGAGGTTTTGCTCATAAATGCAGAGCTTTATTATGAAAGAATACTTGTCGAAAAAATAAAAAATTGTCTATTACAGGTTCAGATAAGAACAATTTGACTTAACCCTAAACCAGTGTGTACCCTTTCAAGCTGGATAGCTTATCCTAGTTAAATCACCTGCCAGTGTATAACTGACGTTGAACAAATTTTGAAAAGCTCAGGTAAACTCAGCGAACTCCATTTTTGGGCTAATATTGAAAACAAAAGGATCATGATTATCCTGTGCTCAGCTGAAATGCATCTGCATATTTTAACAAAATTACCCAAAAATTTATGCAAAAATCAATGCAGTGTGACCATTTGAATAACATTTGTAGAGGCCTATTAAAGGTACATTTCTACAAAATGCAACGTAAATGTTGCGAAAATTATCTAAGTTGTTTCCATTACAAGAAATCTCCATGTCTACGTTTCGTATGAATTTTCCTTTTTACACTTTTTCAAAAAAATGGATGAAAAAAAAAAGAACCGAGTCAACCTTTTGCTCAATGCACGTTTGTGCCTCATGCTGTGGAAAGCTGTTTACCACCACGTTTATCTTTTTTCATGGGAATATAGGCAGGTTGGTACATGAATGAAAAGTCTTCGGTTGAGAAATTTTAATCTACTGTCGCAATAATATTTTTCATGGGGATAACACATAGGTTTATATCAAGAAAAGATGCACCACCACCTGGTGAACAAATTAAGAACTAGGAGTCCTTAGGAGGGTTCTTACATAATATCAATGCATTTGGGTGAGCAGTTGTGGAGAACAAGATTTTTTAAGATTTGTCCCAAAAAGGAACAAAAAAATTTCATTAAATAATCTAAAAATCACTGGAGCATAATGATTTGAATAAATCTGGTAGAAACTCACCCAAGGTACATAGACACTAAGTTTGAAGTAAATCTGGATAAAGGTTCTGGAGAAGAAATTGAAAATGTGAGTTAGCATTACAATGCCCATTGACTTACATAGTAATCAATAGGAAAGCTGCATTGACATATAAGTACCCAAATTGAAAAAATGGTTTAAAATCAGCAATCCACAGCAGTGCCACATAGTGAACACCTTTCTTTAGCCCTTCCACAAGGAACATATTCACCAAGTTTCAGCTAAGTCTTAGTTATGGTTCTGGAGAAAAAAGTCAAAATTAGCAAAACAATACAAAAATTTTTAAAAAAAATTGCAGCGCCACCTGGTGAACAAATTCAGAACTAGGAGTCCCCAGGAGAGTCCCTGTGCGATATCAAAGCAATTGGGCGAGTGGTTTCATAGAAGATTTTTTAAGATTAGCCTAAAAAAAAAACCAACAAAAATTCATACCCCCCCCCAAAAAAAAATTCAATGAAACGTGACCATGTGAACAAACTTGTTAAAAACCCATCCAAGGCACATCCCCACCAAGTTTGAATTTAATCTGGCCAAAATTATTGAAGCTAAAATCATTACAAGAAATTCCCATGTTAAACTTTCATATTAAAACTTTTTTAAAGATTTTTTTAAAAAATCATAAAAAATCCAAAAATCACTGGAGCATGACCATTTGAAAAAAACTTAGTAGAGACTCACCCAAGGTATATTGCCAGTAACTTTGAAGTGACTTTGACAGACAGTATCTTCGGAGATGTCGAAAGTGTCACCTACCATTAGAATGCAATAGAATTATGTCCTTTGACTGGCACAGTAAGCAATAGAAGAGGTGCATATACCGATAAGTACTGGAATTGAACGAAATCGTTAAAAATCAGGAATCCACAGCAGTACCACGTGGTGATCAACTTTGTTTGACCCTTTCACAAGGAACATATCCACCAAGTTTCAGGTGAATTTGAGTGACGGTCCTGAAGAAGTCAAAAATACCAAAAATACCCCCAAAATCATAACAAATTAGAAAAAAATGTACAGCGCCGCCTGGTGAACAAATTCTGAACTAAGACTATTTGGACACGTTAAGTGTAATAAAATATTCTTGTAGGTAACCCTACACGTTAATGTGTTCATGGAATGTCAAATATATTTCACATCTCCACTGTTACACAGGTTTAGCTGTAACTTAGTAATGGTATTTTGTGTCATACTGCTCAGCACTTGCTGTGAATTCACTTCTGAATTTTAACTGATAATTCCTTTTGCATACTTGTCATAAAACTTTATTTATACATTCAAATTGATTTTTGTGTGAGTCAATCAGCATTCAGGTGCAAAATTACATTGTTTTTTTTCTGAAACTTACGAGTTATAACGTCTTTTTAGCAGTGCTAATCTCGTTGAGGATTTCGGTTGAAAATGCAGGTCCCAAGGAAAGGGGTTGTTCAAGCAGCCCTCCGGTTATAGTTTTGAACTTATTGCATACCATTCGTTGTATTCTTTTCACACTTTGTAGAAATGTAGCTTAGCTCAATTTCCATCAACTGCTTATTTTAGATGGGCGTTACTAATACCTTCTGATTTTTACTTAATTTTTGAAATTATATTACAATCAAGAATACATGTAAGCATGATTAATATTGGCCCACTAGTGTAACTGTATCTTTATGTACTTTTTCCAATAGCCTACACCAGAACCATTTGGATGTACCTTGTCAAACACTTAGCAAAAGTACGAATTCTGTCACTCTGATCCATAACTTCTCTGCTGAACGTCAAGCTATGCTTTGCTTGGTTACCATGGCTCAGTTCAAGATGAAGCTAATAGTTCAGAAAAAAAAAACGTTACCCACATCCCTAAGTTCCAACTCTACACTGACAGCAGACCTACATGCAGCAACAGGCAGAGATTCAAGATTTAACAAAACATCAACATTCAGCTTTCAATACCAATGTCAAGAAACAAATTTTACTCCTAACTTGAGACAGGTAGTCACCAATAAAAGGTAACTGGTGATTTTAAACTGGTCCTAACAACCTTTGATATATTCTGCCTTAACGACAAACTTTAGTTTTTCCGCGACATGTAGACCTAACCACGTAAAATCCAAAATTTAATGATTATGTCAGGGATAAAATGAGACATAGTAAGCGTGCCACTTGTTGGCGTTCCTGACTTGCCAAGGAGCTATAAAGCTCTTGGGTAGCATGATATTCAGTGACACAATTCAGACTAACGTGCAATTAATGTTATACAAGTACACACACGAATCAGACTAATGTGCGTGCAATACAATAAATGTTTTTTACTATATCACGAAAGATGCATTAATTTGCTTGTCCTCTAGGTATCTTGGCTTGCCTTGAAAACTCACACATACATGTCTTAAATGCATCTAATCAAAACTGAGCCATGAGGTCAGCTTTTGGGGTAAGGATGACACACCGAAATACTATCCATCATGTATGCCGTATTTCCATTTACTTTCTCTCATGAAACCTCATACAGATATATCGGACCTGAAATATTTATCTTGGAGTAAAGGTAAGTTGCAGGGTCATGTATCTAAGTGGCTGTGATATATTCACAAACAATAAAATAATGTGTGGATAATTAATTCTCTGAGGTTTGTTTTTTTTTATCAAAACTCGCAAACATGTTTTAAATAGGAAGAACATGTTATAGTTGTCACAAGGTCAGGTAGTCAGATCTAAGTTATACTTATCACCGTTCATGCTTGATCAGGAATTTTTTTCTCATTTTGCATTTTTGGCTATCAGCAATGTCAAGGGTTGCCTGCGAAGCAGACTCTTTTTTATGTTCTGTTGACTGCGAAGCATACTCTATTTTTTTATGTTCTGATGCTTATGTGCAGAGTCTAAGCCAAATCTGCTGTCAAATATAAGTGGACCTTAGATGGGTTCCCTCATCGGACTGACATCACTGCCTACATGGGAGACACCTCAGGCCCAGCAGGGTATGCTGCCTTGGACCAAGCGTATCATAAATATAGAATGAATTAAGTAGAATGGGAGAACTCACCATTGATTACACAGGTTCACATGAATTCATTTGAGAAGGCAATCTTCAAATAATGCAGAAAAATATAACCGATATTCATAAATTTCAGCCTAACAATGACATCAAAGTAAAATATAGATAAAGGCAGAGATTCGGAAAATACAAAAACATCAACATTCGTCTTAAAATAGCAATGTGAAAAAAGAAACTCCACTTCTGACTTGAGACAAGCAGTCACGCTTTAAAGGCAACCGGTGGGTTTGAATCAGCCGTCCCAAACCCTGAAACACTCTTCATCAACGTCAGACCCAAATTTTGTCCAAAACATATAGGCCCAACCACTCAGTTATACCTGAGCAGTCATACAAAAAGGAAATGTCCTGAAGTCAGATAACAACACAGGTGAGGAAAGTGTGTCTGTTATTGGGGTGCCTATGGGCTTTATAAGAGGCCATTGGCATCCCAGCTTTCAATGCAAATTCACAATGCCATGGTGTATGGGTCGCCCTAAGTCTTCTGAATTTGACAGAGGTAGAATCGGCAGTATGCGGGAGGCTGGTCTTCCCCTATAAAAGGTTGCCAGTGGACACGTGTGGCATGTTTTTCTAAGAGCATATGGTACCACTTTTTTATTTATGAGGTTATTTGCATATAATCCTTTGTTTTTTGTCCATTCCAAGCATGTTATTGATATAGGGTACAGCCAATACACCTTTTTGGATAGCGAAATGTCAAGTGACTTGGTGATTTTCTTTTTACCTTTTTAGCTGGTAAATTAGCTTGTAAGTGGTCAGGTAATTGTGCCCTCTGCTAATAAGGGTAACAAGCTTTTGTCCCTAATTACACAGGCCACAAGGTAACCAGACTTGATGAACTGCGACCCCAAGTTACCTGGATATCAAAGCCTTAAACTTAAGGCATGTGTCTGCAACTCAGCTGTGCAGTGCCACAGGCAAGAGTTAGTATAAGTTTGCTGCATTTAAACATAATGTTAAATAGTTACTCAGTAATGGATACTCGTTTTTACTTGTTACACTGCAATAGTTTAAATGAACTGTAGAACGTTCCAAGACCTGCTCAATTGATGGCACTTCCACCTCGCAACATAGGTCACAGTGACTCAATTAAAAATCATAATGATCCGAAAATGAAATCAATTCATGTGTGCTTTTTAGCACAGGTTAAACAATTATCCACTGGCTGAAGGCTCTGAAATGTATCAGAGAGTTTACTCCATTCCCTATGATTACATTTGGGTGTCCCGTGGGATATGACTAATTAAATTTGGCAACCTGTATTTCACACCAAGGTGCGTGTCTCCATGTGACCCCAAGGACGAGAAAAAGGTCAATTACACAACAGAATGTTTGAAGGTTCTCAAAATAGAAGGAGAAATTAAGACCTTATTTTCAGAGGTATTTTCTGATGTATTCCAAAACAAATCAGATACATATGCAGCAGAGGCTCTCTGAGATAACTCCACATGTGGTAACCAAAGGAAAAACTATGCAATTGGGAAAGAAAGAGCGTATAAACCAAAATTTGTACCACACGACAACCACTATGCTAGCAACAGACGAGGCCCTAGAAGATTCATAAATGACCAGGGAATCAACTTCTTAACACAAAACATGACATCAGCAATTCTCCTAGTGCCTGGAGTGAAGTGATTGAACAATACAACCTTCCATGCACAATTTCCAAAGAAGAAATGGGAGAACAGTGTATCGAGTGCACATCTTAAGAAAAAAAGGTCACATCAAAAATGTGAAAACATAAACGAGAAGTGATTTGAGTTGCTACAAAAAGAGAAGAATCTGTCTTTTATGCAGGCTATGTAACAAGGCCAGGTTTTTCTGCCCAATGATTACGAGATAGTCAATGCATTACAATATAGAAGGTCAAGTGCACAAACAATGCCTTGGGAGCAAATAGCAGAATGCTGATTATGGCACTAAAAACGTAGCGCACCAACACTGACAACACTTTGATTGAGAATGACAACAATACTTACGTTAATAACCTCATGAGCGTAGTACATTTTTAGAAATTTGTTATAAGAGACCTGAACAATAGTTGGAGATGAAAGCAACAGTACCATACAAACGGGACAATACCAAATGTGAAGAACTTAGATTGAATTAAAATGCATGGAAGAACTGCAGGGCAACAAAAGTGCTTCCTGTGACCAAAAAGCTGGAGAAATGAATCCAGCACAAGGACAAAGCAAAAGCTTTTCAGAGTTCATAAAACATAGTGACAAAGAAGATATTGAAAAAAATTAATGTGGGAAGAACATATGCTCTTCTTGATTTTAGTGACAATATTTCTACAAATATTTCAGACTTATTACTCAGCAGCTAAATTTCATTGCACTCACATTCACTCTCTAGTATTCCAGTGGGAAACTCCTGCTATAGGATGTGGCTCTGTGATAAATTTTATCTATTTTTTACATGAATTTGTGTGTTTTTTGCTATTTTAACTTTGCCAAAACTGTTCCTCGTATTATGCTGAAACTTATTGAGAATGTTTCTTTGTGGAATGCTCAAAGTTGATGCTTTTTTGTGTTTTTCCTATTTTCGGCTTATTCTCCAGAACCGTCAATCAGGTTAGGCTGAAACTTGGTGGATATGTTCTTTTTGGAAGAGTCAAACAAATTGTTCACTACGTGGTACATGAGTATACATATACATACCTATTTCCTTGATGCAGACTGGCAGAATAACAGGTGCAGCTGCAAGATGCTTCATACAGAAATGTTATCCTACTGCAATTTGTTCAACATATATATATTCTGCATATTACCGATATAGTCATACTAGTTTAGAAATGACTTGAAACATTTTTTTTTTACTTTACGATATGAGTTGGGAAATATGTATATCTATGTGTATAGATGAGGAGTGTCCTGTGTGTTTCTGTTTGCTTGTTTGTTTTTTTTGGTTTTTTGACTTGTCAGTCAGCTGAGTTTGTAGGATGGTCCTTCATACGTCGTCCATCGTCTGTCATCTGTCCATCCCCCATTCGAATTTTCGACTTTTTCTCCAGAACCGTTGGCCAGATTTCCTGCTAACTTGGTGGGGATGTACCCTGAGTGGACCGCTACCAAGCACTTAAAATGGTAATGCTCCAGTGAAGTTTGGATCTTTTAATAATTTTTTTTGCTTTATTCTGAGGTAAATCTTAAAAACTCTTCTTCTCTGAAACCGTTCACCCAATTGTTTTGATATCACACAGGAACACTCCTGGGGACTATTAACTCTTAATTTGTTCACCAGGTGGTACTGCATTTTTTTAGTAATTTTTCATTACTTTTGTGTGTGTTTGCTTCTTTCAACTTCTTGTCGAATACTGTCACTCAGATTTTGCTGAGACTTGGTGGATATTTTTCTTGCAGAAGGATCGAACAAACTTGTTCATTAGGTGGCACTGCTGTGGATTTCTGATTTTTAACGATTTTGTTTTTCAATTCGTGTGCTGATTGGATACATTTCGTATTTATCACTATGTAGGTCAATGGGCATTCTAATGCTAATTCACATTTTGGACTTTTTCTCAAAAACCGTCAACCAGATTGACTTCAAACTTGGTGGCAGTGTACCTTGGGAAACTTTCTACATCCCTTTGTCAAATGGCCACGCTCCATTGATTTTTAGATTTGCTTAAATATTTTTTTTTGGTGGGAGGGGTTGCAAATCATAAAAAATGTTCTTCTCTGAAACCGTTTGCAAAATTGCTTTGATATTACATAAGAATACTCCTAGGGACTCTTAGTTTTTAATTTGTTCCCCGAGTAGTGCCACAATTTTGGCCTTATTTTTTCGTGTTTTTGTATGATGTGTACACGTCAACTACCAAGAAAATAGATTTTGTACCCCCCATTTCTCTTTTCCCTACCCATGTCTAACACTCTTTGAAGGCAGACGCTGATCACTCTGCACACACTCTCAGCCAGCTTGTTTGTCACTTTCTCTTAATACCTTAATTACTAGAACACCTGCCTGTGTCCAGTTCTCTGTCCTTCATGGTACAAAATACATGCAAAAGTTCACCTTCTGTCACGCAATTTTTATGATCCCTGTGATAATTTAATATAGCATTGTCTGAAAATGAACATGATTACCACATTCTTGTTTAAATTCGAAACGAAAAGTTACTGGATGAAACTATTTAGAGCCCCTAATCTATTGACTAAAGTGCTATCTCATTGCGTACATAATACCAATTAAGTTACTGGGTGTTGTTTGACGTCCAGGTCAAATCTGACCCCTGCAGCCAAGGCTTGCAAGGAGGAATGGGGGTGAAAACCACACTGTGAAATGAGTTTTAGCCAGGTATCTTTAGCTGAAGTGTACACAGCATGGTTGTTTTTTGCTATTGCCAACTTTTTCTCCAGAACCGTTACTCAGAATAAACTGGAACTTGGTGGATATGCTCCTTGTGGAAGGGTCAAACCAGTAAGTGGCACTGCTGTGTATTCGTGATATTTAATGATTTTTTTTTCAATTCGGGTATTTTCTGGTAAATGCACATTTCCTATTGATTACCATGCAAGTGAATGGGCATTCTAATGCTTATTCACATTTTCGACTGATCTGAAGAAACTGGTCATCAGATTGACTTTAAACTTTGTTGCCATGTACCTTGGGTAAGTCTCTACCAGCTTTATTCAAATGGTAAGGCTCCAGTGATTTTTGGATTTTTTATGATTTTTTAAAAATAGTTGAAAAAGTTTAATAGGAAAATTTAACATGGGAAATTCTTGTAATGGTCATGCTTACAAAACTTTGGCCAAATTTGTGTCAAACTTGGTATGAATGTCCATTTTATAAGTGTATACGTATTTTGTGCAAGTGGTCATCTCCATGTGATTTTTGGACTTTGACCTCATGCCCAAGGTGACAGGACAACTGACATGAAATGTACTGTTCACTTGATAATTTTGAGACCTGTTTTAAATTAGGACTTTGATGTTCCGCATGTTAAAATTTCTCTTTGAAGGTCACGCTCAGACAGTACATAAGTGATCTTCGCCTCATTTCTTGGGTCAGGTGCAATGACCATAATTTTACCCTTTACAGTAACTTGAAAACTACTTGAACTGGGACCTTGATGTTACACATCTTATTAAATGTTCGTCCATAAATGTCAGACTTATTGAGTACATGGGTGACTTTAATCCTATCCCAAGTTGACAGAGCCAAAAGTATGATGAATCTCTCAGTCAGGTGAGCATTGACTGTACACACAGCCCTCTTATTTGTGTTTTTGTTTTGTTTTAGGTGGCTTTTCAGGTGTGGCTGCAAGATGCATTGTACAAAAATATTTTGTTCATGAAACACTGTACTCTTTTCACCAAGAGTCCAAAAAGTAAACATACTGACTTTTCCCTTTTGGACTGAATTTCACGTTTTTCTTCTGAATTTAACTGAATTGTACTGATTGAACAATGGTCGGTAAAGGCAAGTCCATTCATTTGCACTAGTATGTACTAAGTAAGCAATCTTCAGGCAGATTGAGAGCATACCTAGGACTACAAACTGTTGCTTTATATTGTCAACACAATTCTAGAACAAGTAAGAATAGGCAGGCCAACATCAGAAGTGGGGCACACAACAGGATTATCATAATTGTCAGAGGGACATAAAAATGCCCTGGTCTGGCCTGAATGTATTAAGCAATTGTTGGAGTGAAATCAGCGTGGAGTGGAACATGGCAAAGTTATAGCACAAGAACATGAAACCTTCAAGAAAAGCTACTGGATACACACACACACAGATTTTATATATATATATATATATATATATATATATATATATATCTTATTGCGTCCCTATGTAAAAAATGGGTCGATCTAGGTTGATTTTAGGATTTAGTGGGAAATTGAGTCAGTAGTTTTAGTGTTATGTTGTCTGCACAGTATACTCAAGCTCCGAGTTACATGAATGTCTACTTCATTTGCAGTAAAAATAACATTGTGACAGAACTCGGTCTGCTTTCAAGGCAAAATGTGACGTTGGCAGAGATCCGCTGCCTTTTGGCCAAGGAATTGGAGAGTATGATGAGTTGTGTGGGTCATCTATCGAGGCTCAT
Source organism: Hermodice carunculata (assembly GCA_964020975.1). Classification (NCBI taxonomy): domain Eukaryota; kingdom Metazoa; phylum Annelida; class Polychaeta; order Eunicida; family Amphinomidae; genus Hermodice; species Hermodice carunculata. The sequence goes on from OZ026623.1 coordinate 36,543,295, forward strand.
ATTGGGTAACCATGTTGCATCTAATTTTCGTTGTGAAATTATACATATTTCCCTGTTTTCATATGTATTGTGATTTCCTGTTGGCTTTAGTGTGGGTAACAAAATGCTTGCATTATGGCGTCTTTAGTTTGGACTGCTACAAGCATCGATTAAAGCTGGCCATGACACCTCTTTTTTCTCTCTTTTCTTCCTTCCTTCCTTCCTTTCGTCTTGTTACTCTTGATAGAAGGTGTAAATGGTACAGTGGTTTTAACCATCCAGGAAGAAAATTAGTTTTCTTCCTCCACGTTAGACCTCATTGAAATTAGGAATGCTGAGATATTTCTGGTCCCAGTTTTAACTACTGTATATCAGTCTTGTGTTCACAGAGTTAATACAATATGTCCTTTGACCAATTTACGGGGTGGGAAGATATAAATGGTACTATGTATTACATTGTGTAAACCTGAGAAAATCATCTTGTTGTGTTTAGGACCACTTGTTACCCCCCATACAGGTAATACCTTGATAGCCACTGATATGAAGATCAAGAATGTGAAAATACGACAGGGAGATTTACCTCCTAAGGACCCACTAGGCTCGCTATTACTTTCTTCTGGGGGTGCCCGTCTGGATAATCTCCGATAGAATAGCAATCTAGGGGGATCCTATGGAGGCAACCAAGAGACACTCTTTGGTGCATGGCTTTTACGAAAAGCGCCAAAGACAGACCAAATATGTGGCTATACTTTGTACTTTGTTCATTAAAAGGAATGTTTTTATACTATTGAATTTTGACGCATCTGCAAATAACATTGATTATTTTCCACTTTATAGCTCAAAAAGTAGCATTTTTAAATGAGAATATTGTCAAACAAAAAATGGCTACCTAAGTTAAACACTTGTCTTTACATAGCCGTTAAATTCACAAATATTCATGCATCCAGTTTTCAGTGAATTTGTCTTAAAATTACTAAGTCTTGTAAAAAGCTGTTTCTGAGATATTCACTACCAAAGATGACCAAGGAGATTAGCTGACTTTAATTACTCACAAATGACATCTGTTCAGGCCATTAAGAAGAATGACCATTTGCTCACCTCTTAAACTCTGTCGAAACTTTGATCTATACATTTAAAAACAATATGGTGGTTCTAAACAGTCACCTGTGAAATGGCCATTATTGACCACATCTAACAGCCAATTAACTGATTGACTCCATAAAGCTTCTACCGGCAGAGGTACACTTTGTCATCTTAAAGTTTTGCATAGAGGTAAACATGTTACAGTCAAACTATTTGGCGTGGATAAAGATTGGCATTTTAACATTCTGAAAAGTAACAAAAGCTTAATGTCACTGATTTGCAGGTGTCAAGTATTCCCAAAGACCTTAAATGGATCCTAAATATAAATTGTATTATGTGCTCAATATAGGTTGAGCTCATATAAACACAAAGATGCAGTGGCTGCCTATGCTCTGCACGTATCTCTAGCCTAATGAAGATAGATATTGTACATCGAATGTGGTTGCAATGGGCTCCACAGAAATATATGTTAGTTGGTACATTATGACATACAATAATGTTTCCATTCGATAAAGTGAGTCAGGAATCATAAATTAGAACTTTTGGCATCAAACGTTCAGCATTTTGTCAGGTACATCATGCATTCCTATACATTTATGTTTGATATGGATGCAAGTATTTAAGGTGTATTGCATAGTGGCTGCATATCATCTACTCTTACATTCACTCTTTGCGAAAATACTGAAGTACAAGATTTTTATGCATTAGTACAGTTCCATTTAAGTGTCCTCGACGAAGAGTAACATGTGTGACTGCAGTCTTACATGTGTGGCTGAAAAATGCACCGTATGAAAGTATGCTACACAGAGAGTTAACCTTTTTATTAATAGATGTAAATTACATATTCACTTATATTATGAATTTATTGTATATGTAGCTTTACAGCTGAATAAAACATGTTTTCTACTATTTGAGACGGTGGCCGCACTTGTTCTGCATGTATCGCTAGACTGATAAAGTGAAACATGGCTGTACGTAAAGGGTGTAGCTGTGATATGCCCCATAGTAATATGTTATTTATTCAAGTACAGATTTATGAAACATGACACGGAAATGGATTTTTACAATTCTCAAGATGAGTCAGGGATTATATGTTGCTACTTTTGCAAATACATTTATAACGTTGTAATATTGGAACACGAAGTTCGCCTGCATTATATTTTTACTCTGTACTAGTATTTCAGACTTATTACAAAGTAGCTGCATTTTTCTGCCCTCACATTCACTGTCCCATACTCCAGTGTGGGAATACTACTGTACAATACCATGTTATACATGAGCATACATGTACATTGATATTTTCTTGATGCAGACTGGTAGTATAACAGGTGCACCTGCAAGTTGTTTCATACGACACTTTTATGCAGCCACAATGTACTCCACGGGAATATATTGTGAATGTTACAAATGTAGCCATAATAGTTTATAAAATCTTAGTTGCAACTTTTTTGTTTACGTTACAATGCCAGTTGGAAATTTAAACACCTGTATTTTCAACTAACCGGCAATGTAACATCAGTACAGGCATCCATTTTATGACTTGTGTTGTTAGTATCTATACTCTTCTTTTCTAATATTGTGTGTGCATATGCTGTGGTGATATGTTCTTACATTCATTTGGCAGTTGGGAGATAGTGCTGCACAATATCCTTGCATATAGTACAATATATACATATATATATATATATATATATATATATATATATATATATATATATATATATATATATATATATATATATATATATATATGTGTGTGTGTGTGTGTGTATGTATATATTTACGTAGATATATATATATACATATATATATATGTGTGTATATATATTTACATAGATATATATACATATATATATATATATATTTATGCCTATCGATGATGAGTGCCATGTGTGTCTGTGTGTGGGTGTGTTTTCTTAAATATTAACAAATGATGTGTGTTTCACTTAAATAAAGCTAAATTTACACCTATCTTATACTATATGAGGCACTCACTCTGTATGCACTATCGTATGGTCCTCGGTCCATTGTCCGTCCCATATTTCACAGGTTGAGAGGACAGGTTTAAAATCATCAGTTGCCTTTTGTGAGTGACTGCCTGTCTCAAGTTAGGAGTGAAATTTATTTCTTCACATTGGTATTGGAAGATGAATGTTGATGCTTTGGTAACTCTGGAATCTCTTTGCTGTCATTGTTGGGTTTGATATTTATGAATTTGGGTCATGTTTTTCTACATACGTGTATCATAATAGAGACGTCCGTCCGTCCGTCGTCAATTGTCCATCAACAAATCACATTTTCGACTTCTCCAAAACCGTAAGCCAGATCCACTTCAAACTTGGTCGGAATGTGCCTTGTGTGGATGTCTACCAGGTTTGTTCAAATGGACATGGTCCAGTGATATTTGGATTTTTAATGAATATTTTAAATTTTGTTCTTTTTTTGGGACGAATCTTACAAAATCTTTTTCTCGAAACCACTTACGCAATTGCTCTGATATCACACTGGAAGATACCTAAGGACTCCTTATTCTTAATTTGTTCACCAGGTGGCGCTGCAATTTTTTATGAATTTTTGTGTGTTGTAGCTTTTTTTGACTTCTTCTCCAGAATCATCACTCAGATTAAGCTGAAACATGGAGGATATGGTCATTGTGGAAGGTCAAACAAAGTTGTTCACTATGTGGGAATGCTGGGGATTCCTGATTTTTAACGAGTTTTCCAATTCAGGTACTTATAGATCAATGCAACTTTCCTATTGATTCCTATGGAAGTCAGTGAGCATTCTAATGCTAATTCACATTTGGCGACTTTTTCTCCAAAACTGTCATCTAGATTAACTTCAAACTTGGTGGCAATGTACCTTGGGTGGGTTTCTACCAGGTTTGTTTAAATGGTCATGTTCTAATATTTTTTTATTTTTAATGAGTTTTTTGTCCTTTTTTTGGAGAAATCTTAAAAAAACTTTTTCTCTGAAATCGCTTACCCAATTGCTTTGATATCACCCTGGAAGACACCAAGGGACTCCATGTTCTTCATTTGTTTACCAAGTGGCCATGCAATTTTTTTTTGTTTTTTTTTTTCAATAGCTATTCTCGACTTCTTCGCCAGAACCGTCACTCAGATTAAGCTTGAACGTGGTGGATATGTTCGTTGTGGAAGGGTCAAACAATGTTGTTCACTATGTGGGAATGCTGCTGATTCCTGATGTTTGACGATTTTTTTTTTCAATTCGGCTCCTTTTCGGTAAATGCACCTTTCCTATTGATTACCATTTAAGTCAATGGGCATTCCAATGCTAATTTACATTTTCGACTTCTTCTCCATTCAGATTTACTTCAAACTTGGCGGGGATGTACCTTGGGTATGTGTTTACAAGGTTTGTTCCAACGGTCATGTTACACTGAATTTTGGATTTTTTTATGATTTTTTTTCAAAAATATTAACAAAAGCTTTAGTAGGAAGGTTTAACATGGGAATTTCTTTTAATGGTTATAACTTAAATAATTTTGGCCAGATTTACCTCAAACTTCGTTGGGATGTGCCTTGAGTAGATCTCTACCAAGTTTGTTCAAATAATCACGCTCTATTGATTTTTTGATTTTTAATGAATTTTTTTTGTTCTTTTTGGGTTGCAAACCTTAAAAACTCTTCTCCTTTGAAATCGCTCACCCAGTTGCTTTGGTATCGTACATAGACACTGCCAGGGACACCAAGTTCCCAATTTGTTCACCAGGTGGCGCTGCATTTTTTTCCTAATTTTGTATGGTTTTCCTGTTTTTCACTTGTTCTCTTGGACCATCACTCAAATTAAGCTGGAATCTGATGGATATGTTCTTATGGAAGGGTCAAACGCAGTTATTTATTAGGTGGCACTGCTTTGGATTCCTGATTTTTTAGGATTTTCAATTCGGGTACTTATGGGTCAATGCAGCTTTTCTATTGATTACTATGTAAGTCAATGGGCATTCTTTTGCTAATTCACAGGACAACTGACATGAAATTTATGGTTTACTTGATACCTTGAGATCTGTTTTGAGTTAGCACCGTGATGCTGCAAGTGTTAATGTTTCTGTACGAAGGTCATACTTAGACAGTACATGAATGACCTTGGCCTCGTTTCTGGGGTCACAGTGCAACATACATGACTTTTATTCTTCATTATAACTTGAGAACTACTTGAACCTTGATGTTGCACATGTTAGTGTCCTTCTATAAAGGTCAGACTCAGTCAGAACATGGCTGACCTTGATCCTTTCCCAAGTTCATAAAGCTGCAAGTGTGATGGATGTCAAGATCAGATGAGATTGGGCTGCTCACACAGCCCTCTTGTTCCAATATTCACGGTACGTCAGGGATAATCAAATGATGTGTATGCAACTACATTGGCAGTATTTCAATACCAGTAAGAAGGTACCTTATACAACATTTATTGATATCCCTCATACTAGCATGCGGGTGTTTTATACCTTGCCTTCATATAATGTGCCCTCATTTTCACTCTGCAGTGGAAAGTACTGTTATACAATAGTTTTATACATAAGTAATCATATAATTTTATGTATCCTTCATGAGGAATAGCATGTGTTTTTATCTCGGGCTGCAGCCTAACAGGTGTGACTGCAATATGCTCCACACAACTGTCGTATGAAAGGGGAGGCCATTGCACTTTTACAAATAGATATATTCTTAAGTTGCTATACTCTGAGAACTTGACCTTCCTGGCAACTTTTGTTAGCAATACAGCTCAAGTCCTTGTTGCCATGAATTCAGCGCTTCACACTATGATTTTTAACTCAATACTCTAGTTGAAACTTTAATTAATTTTGCACATTGAAACCTCATCTGAGTATTTCTGGCAAGAAAAAAAAACCCCTTGCCATTTGAAACTGTAAAAGTCGCAGTTGTTGGCAAACCTAAAAGTGTGATGACAGTAGTTGGATCAATGAGCATGCCTATTATACTGGTAGCATGCATGTTTTGATGATACCCCGCATGGCCAGCACTGGTAGATCTTATCAAGTCAACTATGGTTGGCCACAGAAATATGCAACAGGCAGCAGAAGAAAAAGAACAAAGGACCAGGCAGGACAAACAGAGTCCTACGGCCGGGGTAGCAATATGCTCTCAGACATGCCTAGTGGCAAGCGGCAAGGTTAAGTAAAGGGCTGAAGAACGATATGGTAGCAGCCACCCTGCTGCTCATCGGATGTCACTGGCACTTGAATGTTCTTAGAATGATGAGCTCCGTGTGTGTGACCTGTTATTCTGTACTTCCATCGTTTGAAGATGTTAGAACAAAGACGTGCGTGTCAGCGAGTCATGATAATACTTTTCACATTAATTAACTGGAAATCATTTGTCATCATTGACCAGCACCAGTGCTCTCAATTGTCAGAGGACGTCCAATCTAGCAGATCAAAGGACCAAAGCACTGGTAGTCTGCAGGCCAGTTTAAAAATACATCTTGTCCATAAGAAACTGGAAGGGGATCTTCAGCATTTTATTGCTATTGTTTGGAAAATCTGAGGTCAAAGGTCAACAACTGTGAAAATTAAACAAAGGAACATATGGTTTTCATCTACCCTTATATATGTATATGCTGACAGAAACAAATTACAATTTACACAAAATATCATAATGATATGTGGTAAAACGTGCATAGGTTACACATGACCCTGACAAATACAGAATCAACAAAAACGACTGGATTACAAGTCCTTCTGCATTGCAACATTACTCAAATTACTTGAATCTAATTATTGGTCAAACACACTAGCATGAATACAAAGTTTCAGGTTCATAATATCAAAAATTAAACATAATTGTACCTCATTTTTGCGAAACTTAAAGATTCAATAAAATTGCAGAACCTGCTTTACCAGACTCATCCAGTAGACCATGAAGTCGCACAGTTAATTGTACAAGTCAATATATTTCATGTTCATGCAAGAGGCCATTGTTCCATGCTCCGACCTTATGTACTATATTCCCATACATGCAAGGTCAAGGTCAAGGTCACAGATGAATACATTTTAATAGTCCGCCAGTTAGAGGCTTGCAAATAGCTTGTGAAATAAGGTAAGGATATTTTAGCTGTGAAAATATAGGTAAATCAAAATGAAAACCTGGCATTCAAAGTTTAGACTCCTCTAAAATTGTGACACAGACAGCGTATCTATGGCAAGTTTAAGGTATTGATGCCTCCATACTGAAAACTTTGAATCTGAAACACAGTTTGATGTATTATAGCATTACAGCTACAGGCCAGGCTAAACAGAATATGGATAAGGTAAGCAAAAGAAGTGGTGTCATATTTAAATGCCAATGGATCATGTATTTCCATACAAGATGCATGCATACATATCATCACAGTGGGTTCGCCCTTAAGGGTACAAGTTAATGGATAATACATATATCAATATTTCATTCAGCTTAAGTGCTAATATAATGTACATACATTGATTGTTCAGGAAAGTGACCTTGACTGAGGCCATTGTACACTTTGTTCTATGGACAGAGAGAGCTACCACAGCATTAGCCAAGTGGGCATTGCTGTAAACGTAGTATAAAAATCATCACAATATCTAGATGACATGGTACATAGTGCAGATTTAACGTTTTTTCTAGTTTTGAAAGCAGACAGAACTTCATGACTTCATTAATATTGCTTAGTAAACTAAGGTATCCATTAAACTTATTTTCAAGAAATAAAAAGTGCCCATATGAATTGAAATAATCATCTTTGGTGTAAGATGTGATAACTTTTTTTAACTGAGAAGTATTAGCAACACTTAGAGATGTCCTTGACACATTGACACCAAGTGTGTGTTGATTAGATTGTGAAAGGTCTCACAAACCATCTTGTACTCCAAAGACGTGCTTCCACATCTTTGGCCTCTTCACAGGATCCCCCCTTTTCAGGTCCTGCTTTTTTGGCATATACTGTAAGAGCTGGGTCTTATACTTCACTTCAGGAAAGCACAGGGTACCTTCTTTGAATTCCTTCAAGGATACCAGGTGGACTGGGTCCTCTTCTGTTAATGTTCTGGATAAGCCTTTGTGTCATTTTGGGTGTGTCTACGGTTTTAAACAATGTCACTTTGCTCTCCTTTCATTATTTTCAGGTATATGTAGTAAAGACTATGCCTCGCTTCTTTTACCGTGTAGGGTTGTGAGTGGGCTACTGACACCAGGTGTCGCAGCTTTTGTTTCTTGTGACGGGAAAATTTACATGCTGCATGCATATTGAATGGTCCCACCTTTAATTGAAATGTAAGAGCTCAGCCTTCATTGTTAAAATGTTTAGTCTCACATACTCATGCACATAATTTGACAGTCTAATTACATTTTTATTTGGCACTTTTGGGTCATAAATTTAAAAGTATGTTGAGAGAAACTCAGAGTACACAAAATTATGGCTGATGGTCAAATCTGAGTAGGTAAAAAGTGAGACTTGAAACATTACATTCAAAAGTGTATTACCTGTCAGATCAGTGGTTCTCTTGCCATACTGAAGCCAGAGGGTCTTCAAAAAGCAACAGAAAACGGGGCTCTACACGAACGTTTGCACACTGAATTTGAAACAATACAAACCAAAAGTGGAAAGTGGCACTGCTCCTGCAGAACAAAGATGAATCGGACAAAATTGCAACACAAACACGTGATATTTCAGATGACAAATTGGTCAAACATGATTCGTAGAGCAAACACTTGACGTGGTCTACAGTACCATCATTCACCAGACAGAACGTGTGTCATTTGTGGAGAAGCGTGTAACAGAAGCAGTGACTGGCATTAACATTTGATGAAAACCATAGCCATGCATCACCTATATACAATACAGCAATATGCACGAATGACACATGCTTCAGGAGTCAAAAGGCTCCAAAACACGTTGAGTAGTTACCCGCTGAAGACCCTTTAATTTAATTGGGCTGATACAGCCTATGTCAAAATTTTACAGAGGAACGTGTGCAATATAGACAATAGTAATTCCATATATATACAGGTTAGACAGGGACAGGTTAGCTTATGGAGAGTAAAGAGTTCGAACTGCGGAATAGGATATTGACTACTAGGAAGTGGTTCTGGGCAAAAAGACACAAATACAATAAACCAATTGTCATAGTTTAAAATGGTGTAAGATATCACAGAAAGTGTATACATAGACACCACATGACAAAATATGCAGCTTGATGTGAGCAGAATGTTCAGTCTGATAAAGATTCAACAAATAATAATCAGGATGTTGCATGTGAAATTGACAAAATAATTTTTCAAAGAGTCTCATGTGTTATAAGCATTTTCTGGTCATAATAATTACCCGTGTTCCTGGCTAAAAGAAATGTTGACATGTTGACATGTACAGCATCGATGGTCTGCAAAGAAGGTTGGTGAAATCCTATGATGCAAAGATGTCTGTCTGACCTCAAAGTGGCTGTTTTGATCAGATATGCAGATCATCCCTCTCAGTTGGTGAGGCACTGGATGCATTGATTGAATTGAATAAATCGTGCAATTTTACTGGTCAACATGCAGACGGTGTTCAGTTTTGGCAAAGACACACCAGGTACATATATGCATCATTCCTTTGTTGATTTGTATGACGCTGCCACAATTCATGGATCAGCTATGAAAACACAATCTTGTCAAACATAAAGGAAGTTTGTATTAAAATGGACGGTATCAAAGTGAGCGCAAGACAGCATTTACAACTTTTTGGTATGGGTTGTTCAAAATTATCAGTGCTGGGTATTCGGAATTGATCGAGTCCAGTGCAACAGAAGCATACATGACAGTGCCATTAGTCTTAGGCAAGATTTTATCCATGTTAGTAATGGACACTTGACACCAAAACATGTTAGTTTTGCCATGTGCAAGTACCATATCATTTGGAACAAGTCACTTACTAGAACTGTACATGGACTGAGCGTCCCTATTTCACAGGAGAGATTGAAAAGAATCCTCACTAACATTGCTTTGAATCTGCAAGGGCAGGCTAGGGTTGATGAAGTGTACACCCTTCCAAACATGACACAATGGTTGGTTTTACATTGCGCTACTGATAATCTAAATTTGTGGAGGACAGCAGTAGTTGAAAAACAAGCCATGTGACTAGTAGTGTGTTGTGTCAGTCTAAAGTAGCTATTGCTAGTTAACATGGAGTCCCAGCAGACCCCAACAGAAGTGTGTAGCTGTGTCATCAATGTAAATTGCAGCAAGTCAACTTATCAGCCATCCAAAAGTCATAAACTACTTTGTCAAAAAGAGAGCGTTTTGTTGCCTTGAAAATGTAGCATCTGGAAAAGATGTTTGACAGAAAAGTTCTCCCTTTGAAGCTGTATGCAAAACCGTTGTCTTATTGCTAAATTCTTAACTTTTTCTAACAAGACCGGTCAAGGCTAAGCTGCAAATGCCTGATTGGAGTGCATTTTATGCAGTGTTGACCACCAGCAATCCACAGGTTACAAATATTGGTTACATGCTATTGCTATGCCTTGCAACAACAGACACATCAGTTATATAAACATTCCTCCAGCAATTATGCACTGTTTCTCAAGAGCTAGGCATGAGAAACATTGTTGTGAACATACACCCAGCCAACCATGATATTGCCAAATGTTTTTGGCTGAAAATCCACATTAACATCATGCCTCTCTCAAATATGATTTATATTTTATTTTTTTATAAATTTTGACATGAATGTATTTATATTTCAATATAAAGGACGACTAATGGATTTTAATTTACTTATTTCCAGACGCATATCAAGGTGTTCCACTTTTAATTACACTTTCGAGTGGGACACAAAAACTTCAAAATCTTATCACACCTTCCAGTATTTAAATTAGGACCTGAATATTTCCCACAAAAATTTCACTAGTAAAAGGTAACTAGGGAATGTTTTCTCCAGGAATTTTAGCCCCAGGAATTTCCTCAGTTTCAAACTATCACAATTACACGCTCATGGTGGGCCAGCAAAGAGGATCGGGACAAAATGCATATGCATGATGAGTGCATTTACTGCATATTTTGAATAGTAACAGAATTCATTTGTGGCAGGTAAATACCATCTTGGTAGAAATGGAAAGAAAATTTAGAAGATGGCTAGTGATGCTTAACTTTCCCAGGCAATTTGGCAAACATACGGAAGCAATTATGCACTTTGGGGTATTCTTCTCCGATATATGTTGCAAAACCTCTAATACGATATATCTGTATATCGGACAGGGATAAGTATACCACATTGACATGAAGCCACAGACAGGTAAGAAAATATGCATTCTTCCACCAGCAATGGAAAAAGTCTCACTTATACAAACATAGGCTTATGCGTTTCTCCCTCAACCAAAACCATGGGTCTTTTTCTGTGGAGCGACCTTGATATCCCAGTCTTTCAGAGATATTGCACAAAAACCCGTTAAAATATTTCCCTGTTCATTATCTCTATTAGTGCCAAGTTTTAGACCAGTTTAACAATATTCCTTTGCTGTGGTAAAGGGGCATCTACACTGGGCTGTTTTCCTGGAGTATTAATGCTTATGTTCTCTCTCGACCAACAGATATACTGGCATTGAAATGAAAGGCTATTTTTAGAAGCAAAAGTGTTCTGTTTTCCTGGTGGCCATGGGTATACTTGTATATAGCAGATAATTAAACATGTTGATCATCCGCCTTTTTGTTGTTTTTAAAATCAGTTGCAACAAGGCTGTTTGGTTGAAAATATTGTGGCCTTTTAATGATGATTTTGCGGAACTGAGAAGCTTGAGGTTAAAGTTTACACATATATCCTGTACAAATAGACCTCCATGGGTTTTAAGCAGGAGGAACTGTAGGCAAGGAAATGAAACGATTAGCACCATATATCTTCTGTATGACACAAATAAATGACACTTCTACAAAAAGCTGATATTTCACATTTTTTCAATCGCTTTATCGCAAAAATCCTTGTCTAACCATGATATTTATAAGTTCCACTCTTGTAAAAAAAAAAAAAATACAAAAAGTAGGTACTGTGCTATCAGACTATGTACGTTAGGGATTGCGTGAGGTCGATTTTAAATGTATGATTATTGTTTCAAGTTCCAGCTTGTATCATTTACTAGTAGTCAGGAATGTGACATTGAAAGTTTGGTTTCGATAGTATAGTGAATTCAATTGCCTACAAAGCGCCCCAACTCATTCGTCTGCTATATTTATTGTGTCTCGATTTTTATTTCACTTTTGTTTAATACATTTCAATGAGGCAGAGGAAACATAAGCCGCAAGCTGAGTCGAGAATCAGTATTTGTAAGTTCGGTTGTAGTCCCAACTGTGACTGAAGTCGAAGTACAAAAGAGGAACTGCATTGAATTGTAAGAAGAATTTTTTATTTATGTTCACTGGTTTCTTTCAATTATGAACTCTGTACTATATAGTGACCGTCAGACCAAATTGCATTAAATAAATTGAATTGAACTGAAATTGAAAATTACATGAAAAAGAACCTTTCTTTTATGTAGTAGCATGTTTTTAGATACCTGCAACATAATTCCAAGTCAGCCGTATTACTAGCCTTACTTTAAGTGCAAGGCAAAAAGAGCCCAGGACATGACCCTAAAAGATTTGATGTACAAAATATAGACTCTGTGTGCACCTAATCATGTCTATATACAGTATCTGATAGCTGTGTATGGAATGGCTACTTTTTACGTGTGTTGAACACATATGCACTTTTTTCTTGTTTTATCTATGTGTAAGCAGGTGAGAAGTAGGTCAAATAATCATATGATATTGGATCATAATGTACGCAGTATGCTCTGACATTTGTTTTGTTGGGCGCTGGTTCTTGTCGGTTCTTTATGAAAACAGCGACCCCAATGACATATTTTTTTCTTTTTAGACAGATCCATTAAGGGTCTGGCTATAAGAAAAAATTGTAACAATTTTATTGAGTGTGTTTGGAGATGGAATATACATCCTATGGTGGGAGTCTCGTTACAAAGTGCACATTTTGGAGCACATTATTACGTTAGTTAGTGTTTTCGTAACAAGCGTGTAAGCTTGGTATGGTATCACGATAAATATGTGAAAGATATGTCAATTTCAGAATGAAAAAAAAAATGGACGCAAGCTACATACAAGATAAAAATATAGAGTGTTAACAGCCGGACTTCAGATGATAGATGTCGACCCATCCATATAAGCTCAGCTGATTGACAAGCAAGCTGAGCTAAAAAGAACAATAACAACCAAGCAAGCCTTTTAACAGGTTAAAGGTATTGTTTCATTCAATTTCTGGTAGTTTTGCTTTGGCTTCTGCGATTACTTTTGGTGATATTGTATCACACTTACATTAAATTTGCTCATATAATAAATACCAGCCACCTTGCAAGGCTATCAAGTGTTTCCTTTGACAAACAGCTTCTGTCAACCTGCAAGTGAGGTTTGAGTGATGTTGCTCCCACTTGCTGCTTGCTTCCGTTGCCAGCTCTTCACGATGGCACAATATGTGAACTGTGCAGCAGCTCTGTTAGCAACTGGTTCCCTACCCTGATAGCAATCTATGTCTTTACAGTTAATTATTTACAGAAAATACATCCAATAGTTGACTCTTTTACATGAACACTGACACCAAAAAGACAACAATACTGATCTCAAAGAGACAAGTGTCCTTATAGACTCCTTGATGCTTTGCATACATGCTAAAGTTATTTAAAATTATTTGACAACAAAAACAGCAGTCCAATATTGAAGTGGGCCATCACACATTTGACTGCAAGGGCAATGCAATGGTTCAAAATAGAGTTATAATTGCAGCGTTAGCTGTATGTTTAAAGTTCTGTTAAGTGTGACTCACAAGTGATTTTTAGACTGCTGTAACAGTTACCAAGTAATTTCATGATTTTTTTTTTTTGGGGGGGGGATTCCAAAATCCACCCGATAGGCTCTGCTGCTTGACAAAACAGTTGAAACACTTAAAAACAAACCAATGCGTTTGCGCATGCGTGAACAGCACACGATGGCGGTAATTTTTCGCTCTTGAAAAATTACGACTTTTATATCTTTTTAACACTGAAAGACTTTTATCTCTACTTGGAGTCTTCATCGTTTATGATCCGAGGCTACACTGGACTAATCTGGGTGCTTTTATTGACTTCATAAATGGACAAGCGCATCTTTAATCGAGACGTGGATTCCAGCTAGTCCAGCAATCCAATTTGTATATGGCGGACCCGGCGAAATACGCATGCGTGAACAGCACACCACAGCGGTAATTTTTCGGGCTTGAAAAATTACGAGTTTTATATCTTTTTCCACTGAAAGACTTTTATCTTTATTGGAGCCTTCATCGTTTTATGATCCGAGGTAACACTGGACTAATCTCGGTGCTTTTACTGACTTCATAAATGGACAAGCTCATCTATAGTCGGAGACGTGGTTTCCAACTAATCCAGTAATCCAGTTTGTATATGGTGGACCCGGCTCTTTTTCTCCTTGGTCCAGACAGGAAGCAGGTCTAAGATTGGGAACTTCCAACCGCAATCTTTTACACAAAAGAGTAAGGAACCACCTATATTTGGACTGAGTTTTCCTGGTTGTGAGAGAATTGACTTGAATCATGGCGAAAACCTTTGTCATGGGGGTACTTATTTACATTTGTACCAGTGTGTGCTTACAACCTGGCAAATCTGTGAACAAAGACTATGGATATGATAAACGCCAGGGCAAGATGGACATTATTACTGGTGAGTGGCTGATCAAACTGTCAGGAGCGACAGCCCTCTTATACATAGGGGAAAATATTGTTGCCAAACATTTACTCTCTTTTGCTGGTATCTACTTGTCACCAAAAGAATCTTGTAAAAGACATTTTTATACGTCAAGGATCGACCCTATCAAATACATGTTAGTTGTCACGCTCCTAATAAGCTGGGACATTGAATTTAATCCAGGACCAGGAGTCAGAAATTATAAATATCCCTGCGGAGTTTGCGCAAAACCGGTGCGTTCAAATCAGCATGGTATATATTGCAATGGATGCGAGGTGTGGCTCCATACAAAGTGCATAGATATGCCTGAGCATACTTATTTCAGTCTGGCAAGGGAAGAAGACTCTGACTGGTACTGCTCCTCCTGTACATTGCCTGCTTTCAGTGACTCATTCTTTAATGCATCCGGCACCAGTTGTAATGTCAACTCCGGGGAGAATGATAATGATCAAAAATCTGATGAGGAGGAGGAGGTCATACTATATGACGAACTACGACAAGCAAGGAAGAAAAACCCCAGAAACTTTATATGTGGACAATTAAACATAAACAGTTTTCGCAATAAATTTTGGGAAACTATCGACATTGTGAATTTGATGGACATGCTATCTATATCAGAAACAAAGCTAGACTCTAGCTTTACTGATGCCAGATTCAATATACCTGGTTACACAATGCACAGACGAGACCGAAATGGTCATGGAGGAGGTTTAATAACATATATAAAGCAGAGTATTCCTCACAGACGCTTAGTTGAGCTAGAAAGTGAATCTTTAGAGTCTATTGTGTTAGAACTGCTATTCAATTCAGATAAGTGGATATTTATAACTGCTTACAGACCTCCAAATATGGACACGGACATATTTCAATCGGAACTGGGGAAAATATGTGATAAGGCTTATATAAGGTCTGAATATTTGACAGTGCTTGGAGACCTAAATTATAATTTATTGAAGCCTATGTCTGATGGAAGACCACTTATAGAGCTGTGTGACTCGTATGATCTGATTAATATGGTGGACAAACCTACTTGTCATAAATCAGAGACTGCAACTCTACTGGACGTTATCTTAACAAGTAGCCATGATCATTTTAAGTGCACTGTCACTATGGACACTGGTCTTAGTGATTTTCATCACATGACTTTTAGCATAAAAAAGGGTATTTTAAACAAACAAGAACCAAGGTCAACTATTTACAGAAGTTACAAACACTTTGATGTGGACAGCTTCAATCGAGATATTAATTGCATTCCTTTCCATATTACTGACATCTTTGATGATGTGAATGATAAATACTGGGCATTTAGTTATATGTATCTGGAATTTTAGAGGAACATGCTCCATTCAAGACTGCAAAAACTAAAAACAAAGGTGTACCTATGATGAACAGCACATGGAGGAAGGCTATTTTTAAGAAAAGACAATTAAGAAACAAATGGCTTAGAAGTAACAAAAACCCTCATTTCTTTCCTCCTTATAGAAAACAGAGAAATTATTGTACATATTTAAAAAGAGCAGCAATCCGCAACTATTTTGATGAAAAATGCAAATCCGGCCCTAGTCATAAAGATTTTTGGCCGACGATCAAACCATTTCTAGATCGGAAAAACAAGTCTTTCACTCCCAATATTATGCTAGCAGAAAATGACAAAATAGTTACGGATCAGGCTGAAGTGTGTGAACTTTTTAATGGACACTATGTACACAACACAACAGAAACCACTTTTTTATCTGAGACATGGAGAAATTTTGAGGAGCACCCAAGTATAAAGGCTATAATTGGAGATTCTCAGAACTATAATGAGTTAGCCAATGGCTTTACCTTTCATACTGTCTCAGAGAAACAGGTTTGTGAAAAACTTAAGGTATTACAAACTAAAAAGGCAACTGGGTATGATAATATTCCAGCCAAAGCTTTGAAAGCGTCAGCCAAATCTCTGGCGTCACCCCTCACCAGTATTATAAACGAAGGAATTAAAACATCTAAATTTCCCGACAGCATGAAACTGGCTAACGTCCTACCGGTGTATAAGAAAAAAGATCGTTTAGCGAAAGAAAACTACAGGCCAGTAAGTATGCTACCTAGTCTATCAAAAATTTTTGAGAGCATTCTTGCTGAACAGCTGGAAGCTTTCTGTGAGGCAATTTATAACCCTATGATTTCAGCTTATCGAAAGGCACATAGTTGCAATACAATGCTTATTAAATTGACTGAAGACTGGAGAGCGGCCTTAGATTCCAAATATCATATCGGTGCTGTACTGATGGATTTGTCAAGGGCTTTTGATGAACTTCCACATAGCCTGCTCCTTGCCAAATTAAAAGCCTATGGCATGGAAACTACATCTGTAAAATTGCTACAAAGCTACCTGTCAGAAAGATGGCAGAGGGTAAAAATTGGCCACATTCATAGTACATGGCAGCGAATATCTAAAGGCGTACCTCAAGGATCAATATTGGGTCCGGTGATGTTTAATCGGTTCTTAAACGATATTTATATGTGTGTCAAAGGCTGCGACATATACAACTATGCTGATGATAACTCTGTGAGTGTCAAGCATTTAGAGAAAGCAAACATGGTACGCCAATTGCAAAGCAAAACCACAGAATGTGTACAGTGGTTCAAGGTGAATTACATGCAGGCTAATCCGACCAAGTTTCAGGCCATCTATCTTGGTCCTAATAAGAAAACAACCAAAGAAACTTCCTCTATTATGCCATCTCATATTGAAATCAATGATACAAAAATTGAATTTCAGGAGGAAGTAGTATTACTGGGTATAACTATCGATGACAAGCTTAGATTTGATAAACATGTTGCCAACCTCTGTAAAAAAGCTGCTAGACAGCTAAATGTACTTTGTCGTTTAAGACATTTGTTGGATGAAAAAACCAGAATGATAATATATAAAACATACATTATTTCAAATTTTAACTATTGTCCTTTGGTGTGGCATTTCTGTGGAGCCACTAATTTAAACAAAATGGAAAGTATCCAAAAAAGGGCATTAAAATTTGTTTTTGGAACTTCTATAGATGTATCCTATAGTGACTTACTGTCAAAAGCCGAGATGTCATCTTTAACTACACACAGACTACGTGCTTTGGCACAGCTGGTTTTTATGTCTGTTAACAAGATCGGGCCAGAGTATCTTCACAATATTTTTAAACCAAAGTTGCAGGCGATAAATCTTAGAAATAAAAATATTATGGCTATTCCTAAGTTTCGAACTGTAACATTTGGGAAACATAGTCTGCGCTACTTGGGGGCAAAAATTTGGAATAGCCTACCACAACATTTTAGAGACCAGATGAGTTTTAAAGATTTCAAAACATTACTTAACTGCTGGGATGGCTCAGAGTGCAGTTGCAACTTTTGCTTTAGGACATAATTTTTGACAGTAATCTTTTCTTTTCTTTTTCTTTTTCTTTCTTTTTTTTTTTTTTTTTTTTTTTTTTTTTTTTTTTTTTCCTTGAGCCATTATACTGTGATATTACATGTACATGCATCTGACATTCATGTCTTCATTTGATCATTGTATTAAACTATATATGATGTACTTTGATTAATTTTTACTACTGGAATGTGTATCTGTTTAATTTTATGCAGTGGAGCATGATTTTACATTTTATACATCGAGTGTCGGCAAAGAGCCTCAGCTGCTCACGTTATTCTTTATGTAAATCCGACGGAAAATAAAGCTTATCTTATCTTATCTTATCTTATCTTAAACGAAAGGTCATTTCTATCATGACGATGGGAAAGATAGTTATCAGCCGACGTTATGTAATGACTCCTTTCACGACTGTCGCCAACTTGTGACGAAAGTATGCCTGTTTTTCGGTGTCTGGTCTTATATACTCTTGGCGTATAACTGTGTTCATTAAACTAGGGTTTGGCAGGAAGGGGTGAAGAGGAAACAAACTTGCTCCACCAAACCACGTGCTATGCAAGTCACGAACTAGATTTGGAGCGCAAATAGTTTTACAAGTACAATGAAAAATTCTTTGCGCAAAGCTGAAGATTTGGGGACTACTTTTAAATCTTAAATGTATCGGCAAAACTGTATACTTTTAAATTTATTGGCAAAATCGTACACTTTCTGAGGCAACATTGAAGCCTTTTTATGTTTGTCAAGGCTGACAGGCGTGGACAGGCATATATACATATATAACAGACAGACAGACAGAAGGGAAGAAAGAATGAAAGGAAGAAAGAGAGAAAGAAAGGAAAGAAAGAAAGAAAGAAAGAGAGAAAGAAAGAAAGAAAGAAAGAAAGAAAGAAAGAAAGAAAGAAAGAAAAACGGTTCGTGCATTTGGGTGTTATAAAAGGCCAAAGGCTGCTTGTTTAGCTCATCATTGGACTGAGCTATATTAGTCTAAGCTCAGTATAATCTGTATCTGAAGCTCCGCTCATCTCGTCTTTTGCCCTTTTAGGGAAAATTAATGTATGCAGGACAGCTGAGTAAGGCAGTTCACACTATCTTCTAGTTTCCAATGTTGCGTCAACATTATGTCTCAGTAAGAATGATGCATATGTTGAACGTGCGCTGCCCTTATTGATTTTCAATGTTAAATTATTGGAGTCAAAACATTAGGGCAAGACTGATAGAACCGCGGTCCATTCCAATCTTTTTGGTCCTAGAAACTTATAATGCCGGAATCGCAAATACTTTCCCAAATCAAATGTAGTTATGTACCTGTTGACACTCAGACCATTAATTAGCAAATGAGGTGAGATTTTAGAAAGGCAACTGGTTGAGCTTTATCATGCTGATTGTGCAGAAGTTGAGAGACGTTACAACATTGGACACTAACATGTTGCATTTTCTATATGGAAATTATCTATAGAACATGTGCTGGAAGACAGATGCATTCATTTACCCTCCCCCCCCCCCCCCCGCCACCCATAATGCCATTTTGATGTGTCAAACCACCAATGATATCCCACTGAAACTCATGCTGAATGGCCACCAGTGATCCACGCTTAACTGCATTTTGATCCGTTAACTGCATTGAATCATAAAGTGAATTTTTTTTTCAAAATAAACGAACCTCCATTGTAGGTATAAACTTATTATGAAAAGGTATGGATCTGAGACAGTGAACAAGAACCTGGTAAGTTACAGGAGCATGGAGCGTCATTTTGCATACCATCTATACAAACGTTGCGCATAACCTGTGACCAGGAACAAGCTATCCTGATATGAAGTGAACCTGACTCTTCACTCAAGCTTTTGGCTTCACCATCCGTCATGCGCCCGTGAGGGCAGGCTTCTCTAGAGTTTTATGTAATGTTATTTTTATAACGCATGAGAACGACCCTTGGTAGGTTTTGTGTCATGCTTCTTGCGTAATTAAACCACATGAATAGATGCAATTTGTTGATGTAGCAGCACACTTGCAGATGTGACAATGTGTTACCGATCAATTTAGCAAAACTATTCCCGTTACAGTATTGTAAATATTGCATTCTTTGCACTGGCAAACGCATATTAAAATACATAAAGTGATGAAACATATATACAAACACACGTATGTATATATATATATATATATATATATATATATATATATATATATATATATACAATTATACATATAGAATGAATGAAACATATATACAGCACACATATGTATATATATATATATATACAATTATACATATAGAATATCTGTATTTATATGTATTTATTTCTAAGAGCAAAAATATATACACGCACACGTATGTATATATATATATATATATATATATATATATATATATATATATATATATATATATATATATATATATATATATATATATATAAAATATCCGTAAATATATATATATATGTGTAAATATATAAGAGCAAAAATAATATTAGAGGGACCCAAAGTCCTACAGCTATGATCATCCTTTTATTTTATAGGTCATAGGTAGCAGCCAGTGCCTGGCTTCTTCTGATATTAGTTCTCTTCTATTACTAAAACATTTATGGGAACATATCGGTTCATGCGCTTTTTGATGAACGTTTGCTATTTAACATAGGGCCACAAGGGATATCATACAATTTTTTCTAGTGTATAAAAATTATTCCTCGAATGTTAAACTAAATTATATATATCTGAAACTAACATCAAAATGAACTAGAAACTGACTGCGTCCAATAAATTAAAAGTCGATAACACTGAAATGGGACATATGCGTTTTTACTCTTATACCAATCTTTGTTTTGTGGAAAACCTTGGCACAAGCTTGATCATATGTACTTTCCTCATCCATGGAGACAACATTTAAGCAGAAAAAACCCACAGGCCTTACGTTATGCAAAATATTCTCTGAGATGCCTTCACACAAAAAGTAAATCAATCGCCTTTTCTTTTCCTGCCCGAAAGTGCGTACTCATGGTAGTGAGAAGAAATGAAACAAACACATAGTGGAATAATGGCCAAGCGTTCACATGACAATTTCAATCTTATGCTCAACATTAAATTTCTACATTGCCCCTGGGCTCTACTTACCGAACCTCACGTGAGAAGCTTGGCAACATGAGAAAGTTCTGGTTAAATAGAACCAAAGGCATAATTCTAATTACTCAACACTGGGTGCAAATCCACAGAAGGTATATACATATATTACACCAAAATGCAACCTGAGGCTTCTGTAAAACTTTCAGGAGTACACCTTGACAGCGCCTTTCATTCAATAAACACATCAGTGACCATTGTAGAAAGGCAGCCCAACAACTTAATGTTCTAAAGCATATGTCAAAAACACTGACCACAAAAGCTTAGATGTTGCCTTTCTAACATAGCATCCTCAGTCATTTCCAGTACTGTTCTCTTGGTTGGTTTATCGTTGTGAACGAAACTGCAACAAACATGAAACAATATGAGAAGAAAGCCTTAAGGGTTATATTATAAGATTATAAGTCACCTCGATATAATTTGTCGAAAGAGCCGATCTCCCTACCGATCAAACTGGGCGGCAAAGATCACTAGCCACATATGTTTTTATAGCTTTACATGCTCTGTCACCAGAATATATTCTAGGTCTTTTGCCCTGAAGAAATCAAAAC
Organism: Hermodice carunculata; assembly: GCA_964020975.1. Lineage (NCBI taxonomy): Eukaryota > Metazoa > Annelida > Polychaeta > Eunicida > Amphinomidae > Hermodice > Hermodice carunculata. The sequence goes on from OZ026623.1 coordinate 36,565,176, forward strand.
ATGACACATTGTTATCAGAAGCCCCTTCTTACTATACAACTGAACATGGTCTGAGATCTGTTTGCTATCAGGGGCGAAACTATAAAATAGCTTCTCCCAATATCAAACATATTACAGAATCCAGAGGCGTCCAAAAAGCAATATGCGGATGGAATGGATCTAATTGTATGTTTGCATCTTGTTCATTTTTCAGGAAAGGCTTCCCGTAATTTGTTTTATTAGCATATAAATTGCCCCATTCCATTTGTCTTAGACATCCGCGTCCTGTCTATGCAAAATAAAATATATTTTTACTTGGCCTTGTTTTCTGCATAAAATTTGTGGTTATTGTTATTGTTGGCATGATTGTGTTGCGGTGATGTTGATGTTTTCAATAGCCGCAAGAATAAAAACCAGCTTGTGGCATGATCTGTCTTTTACATGTCGAATCTACATTTATTAAACAAAGAGGCAATACTAGATCTTCTATAGTGATAAGTTAAATTCCTGATATATTTTTCATCTTGGTCCGAAATTAATCACAGTTTTTGTGCTGTGGGCAGGATGCCATCAAACTGTGACTTGTACTTTGTTTTTTCTTGCTTTGAATTATGGTTATCTTTTCTATATACAGGTGAGCATGTAGATCTAACCAATTGTACAGGGTGACCGCGCAACGCTAGGTAGCAATGTTAACTCATTCCACCCTGATAGAAGATTGAGTCAACAGCTTTCCTTGGCGCGCTCTGGGCGCATTGCGCCCAGAGCGCGCCAAGGAAAGCTGTTGACCATGGGCATATAATGATCTTCCATGCAAGTTTCATCCAAAATATTGAAAAATAATCCCTAAATTAGTAAAATACAATTAGCAGACGACATTTAGATATTAGCGGGAAAAAGCGTCATCAGGGTGGAATGAGTTAAACATTCCCTGAAATTATAGCACAAGTTAAGTAATCGCAACCATGGCATAGTTTATTTTTTTCACAATGCCTCCCGCTTAAACAAAGTTTCAAATTTAGACAGTACAGTTGCCACTTGACAGCTTAGATTGTGTGCGCCTGTGTTTTACTGCAAAAATTGGCACATTCGGCTGATAAACAGTCTTAAAATTAAAAAATTGCTTCTTCACCCAATTCCTTTTTTGTGAAAATAGAGTAGTCCAAGCTTCACTCAGTTTTATGTTTAGGAGTTGCATGCTAATACTAAGGACAGTACAATAGTGCTGGGCGTCTATGCATTTAAAACATGAAAAAGGCAAACTAACTTTGACCACCTTTTATCATATCAAAGCGCCACAGTTAAGCTCATTACGTTTACAAGAACAAAGTTCCGTGCCTTGTAATACACGATTGGGTGCAATTTACTGTTCCGGAGGCTTCTCATGCCCATTTCAATCAATTTATAAAGTAAACAAAAGAATGCTGTTTATTTGTTCCCATCTGCATTTGGTGTACTTTCATGTATACAGTGTACAAATATAACATATTTAATGAATTTCAATATTGTTCCCCAATTTATGCCCACAACAGGAATGAGACTCCTGTCTTAGACATTACAAGGCATTGCACGAACATATGCCTTGATTTTACAAGGCAATAAACATTGACAATTTTAACTTAAATGTTCAATTTTATTTCCAATATTTTCCACACTTAGAGTAGAAGCACTGCACTGGTATATTTCCAGTAATATCAACTCTTCCTTCAGTGCAAAAAAGCAGCATCAATTTGTTTAGTCTATACTCTGAACATACATTTGTTTTTTCTTGTGTCCTATATGTTGATATTTGGTGTGAGCAAGTAACATTGAATGAAAGTTTCCACATCTTCAACATTTTTTTTCAAAGATATTTTTGGAAGTTTCAGTCAGCTTTTGTGATCACCTCAAAGTTATTCTATGGCTAGACAATATATGCAGCTTTACCACCACCCATCCTGGACTTTCTGCATGTCAGGTATAACATTTTGTGCAGATCTCAGCCTCGGGCAGATGTTGTAGACTTCCACCTCTTCAAGTCATATGGCAGCCTGAACTTTCGTAACTTGTATACATGCATTACGTCCTACATCTTTAGCCTGTCAGGTCAATTTATTACGTATGATTCCCATTGGTGCCGGGTACAAGCACATTTAAAATTGGATATGCAGACCTACAGTTGAACGCACTTTATACATTTCCTGGCAATAGTCTACTTGATGATAACAATTTATTCATCATATCATTGACTGTTAATCCCTTGCTGCATAACACACACTTTATTACTATTTTTTATGGAAACTACAAATTTTTTAATTGTGATACATCGGTTCATAGCTTTTGACAATGAACTTTTTCTGAGTGGTGTGCATGTATAATATGGCACTGCGGGAGAACAAATTTTAATGAAAAAATCTATAAATCTATAATGATATTCCAAATGGTAATATCCTCTCATGACAATTTGTTGATACTGGCAATCTCACGCTGTACCAGCAAAGGAACCCCACCTGTACATCATTTGGTAAATTTTACGTTAGCTTCTAGTGCGAGCTATTCTGAAGGTTTCAGATGTCTTTACTGTGGTCGCAAAAATTGTCTTACTTTGAAGTTTCTGTACTACAGTAAATTGCTCACCTCACTCAAGTGAAGAATATACACGTCAGCATAGACACGCAGATCTTCATCTGTTTTAAGCCCGCCAGTTTTAATGCCCTCTTTTGCAAGTACCATATTTGGAAGTTTATATTCTGAAATGACATCACAGACATGTGAATAATGCCACTTTGCCCATCTGGCGTTAATACACACATGTATGTGCGCATGTATGTATGTATGTATGTATGTATGTATGTAGACAGACAGACAGATAGATAGATGGATGGATGGATGGATAGATAGATAGATAGATAGATAGATAGATTGATAGATAGATAGATAGATAGATAGATAGATAGATAGATAGATAGATAGATAGATAGATAGATAGATAGATAGATAGATAGATAGATAGATGGATAGATAGATAGATGCATATCTATAATTTACATTTAAATAACTGATATTCGAAGTATACTTTTTTTTATTTCTTACGGAACAGCAACTCAGATTCCGTATCGGTTAGAAGTGAAATCTGGGCTATTGTGTACCGCACAGGCCACAAAAGATGCACTATGTGACTGACCCTGGTGAAACACTATGAGACAATCATTTGTTTGATCTATTTATGAACAAGAAATGACCAATCATATTATATTCTTTGATTCTTTTGCTACATTTTCAGCATTTGTATGTCCTAGCTATAGTAACTACGCTTCGATAATCTATATGCGAAACACTGCACATTGTAAAGCCGGTCACACCAAATTATATTATGGGTAAAGTGCCGACCACCATGTAATTAATGCAATGTATCGTGCAGAAAAGAAAAACAGCTGGTATATGGATACTCCAAATATGACTTAACTCTTTGTAAAATTTCATGGAAACTACTTGACAGCCATATTTCGCACTATATACTATCTCTTTGTAACATGCCATGGAAATTACTGGACAGCTGTAAATATGTATAAACAACATTATCTATAGAAATCTTCAGATTAAAAAAAAATGCCAGCTGTTGATGATACATATTACCATCTCACTAAACGAAGATGAACCATATACATTCAAAGGAGCAGACCATCTGGATGTACAATATCAAAGTGTTGATGTAAAGGAAGTATTTCATGCAATCACATGGTTCCTCGTTCAACATCAGAGACCAGCAGGGAGACGGGCAAGTCTCACTCGAAGGCAATTTGCGCGAAACAAGTCACTAAAACTGTCTGAAAATATTTGTGGCAGCGTTTTTTTTTAGGCATTCCAGGTCAAAAACCTTTCAAGCATCCAGGACGCCAGCACAGAGAAAATGCTAGAGCCTGCGCCCAAACACATGTTACAGTTGCGGATGAGTATCTGAATAATGCTGCAACACTTTGAGATTTTCACCACCTGCATTTTCTAAACAGGTAAAATCATGGGTATCGCTTGTCTATGGCGAGGTAAATTGAGAATGCTTGCATCTTTCATAGCCGAATATTATGTGACCAGGAACAGTCTACCAAAGGCACCTATTGGCTCCCCTGTGTATTACAAATGTATCTGTAGCTTACATATAGATTAACGTTACTGCTAATTGTAGCAATACAAGCTCGACAAGTTTTAACTTATTTACATTCCCCAAAGACCCAAAATTGGGGAGATTGTGGTCCCATGTCGTAACAAAGTAGTACACTGTTATAAAATATTAATTATGTTTAACCATTTTGATTGATTTGATAGAAACAATAGATGAAAGAAATAAACAAAGAAGGACCGATCTTGTTCGATACGCATATCTGGGTTAAACAGTCAATAACAGGTCCCTGGGTTGAGTTAGCTGGCCACTGTAATGTATATATCCAATTACTACTTTATATTGCCAGGTGTTCAATCTCATTACCAGAGAACACTTGTTTGGATAACAACCACTTTCACGCCACATCTCTGTAGATGCCAAGATCAGTGTGCGGCTGGCCTTTGATCTCTTTCATTAATGTACCACTGTTTGTCACAGTCCAGAGCCATCTCTGAATAATCGGGTGTAAAAATATCATCTCATCCCATCTTTGTCATCAATAAGCACCCAGAAAATAAGTCATTCAGAGGAAAATACTTACCGGCATTACATAACGGATAAGATCTGAAATATAGGATCATAAGCACTTGTACTGATGTATATGGCAACATGAATTACTGCCCTCCAAGCCTCGTAAGGGTACTGCCTGGTTTTGATATTGAAAGCATTTCATCAATGTAAACTTATATTTAATCACCCACACAGATGGAAAGGGAAAATTAACTATTTGTACAGAGCTTTATATACCGTCGGCATAGGCCGTCGCTGTTTCCGTGAATGCTAAAAGTTGAAACACTGTAAGACCAGGCCTTGGTTGAAAAACAGGCCTTCTACCTCCAGCAAAGACCTGCCATCATTTATTGGAAATATGAGTATCGCCAGCGAGCTGGCGACGTAGGTCATAAAAGAAAGTACCTGCCACCTGGACAAGCCCCCTGCATTGTTTTGTGGGATTGCACCACTGACCCGTGACAGCATTGCTGGCCAATGTATTCTCATTATTGAATTAGGCAAGACCAGTGTTCTCGGCAGTTCAGACAGCATCTTCCATAGAGTACTTTTATGACTTGTGTATTACTTGACTGTGACATATATTAGAAAGAGATGGATGTTTAATACTTTCCTGAAGAGTTTATTTCACAGAAAATCAATACAATTGAGACATCTCTGTCATAACCTTTTTGGAGCACACTGAATATATATCTTTGAACCCATGTTTTACACTGCTGGAATACTCATATATTGGTCTTTTTATATGACAAGGCTCTTGTTGGTATGGAAAAATAATCCTGGAGTATCCCTTCAAAAATAGCCCAGAATGGTTATAGAGAAGTCATTATACATCATTAAACGTGCGTTTTATTTGCAGGCTCCTCATTCGGTCGATTTGACCAAGTGCTGCTCACTGACCAATGAATCCCCTTGTTCTACATGTACAAGTCTCATGTCTATGGCAGTTGTACTGTTCACGAATTCCAAACCCTGGGTTTTGTACCAAAACCGCTGGTATTCTCACAAAAATTATAGATTTTAAACAAAACCGAGGGTATTTTATATAATGCCGTGAGATTTGTCAGAAAACCCTGAGGTTTGTTTGCAAATCCTAGGGTTTTGTAAATTACTCAGGATAGCACAAACAAATATTATAATTTTTTAAATTTTGTTCAATAATGTGCACAAAACCCAGTATTACAAAAAAAATATCATACATAAAAAAAATTCAATGAAATGCACAAAACCCTGGGTTTTATTACCAAACCATGGGTTTTGCAGACCCAATCCTGGTTTTTGTTTGCAACACCCAAGGGTTTGTATAAAAACCCAATTATCTGTACCCAGAACTTTGGTTTTGTAACAAAACCCAGGGTTTTGCTTTGTAAGCCAATCTTCTCAGACCACTCACGGCTTTGTTTCAAAACAGTAAGTTTTGTTATGATGACCCTGGGTTTTGCAGTTGTTTTGTTCAATAATTTGCAAACCCCAGGGTTTTGTGACGTCAGAAATCTCAGGGTTTTGAATAATTAGCAAAACCATGGGATTTATGATGTCAGACACCTCACACTTTTGTATTTTACCGCAACGTTGGTCATATCGATACAGCAATCACTCACAACACAGCTTGCTTGCTGAACTTTCTGTAAAGTAATATCATGCCAATATGGCGGATCTCGGAAAACTCTCATCCATTCGCGACTTACACGTCGTGTATTTTATCATTGTGTGCACTTCATGAGCTTATGTTTTAGGTACTAGAAAAGAAAACATGTAAGATGTGAATCAAATATACGTGTTTGTAAGAAATTTGGTAGATTAAGACTAATTTTTAGTTTCTGGCACTGTCCATTCGGGCTGGAGTTTTAATGGCTTGAGGCCTCTGATCTGCTACATAGTTACAATTTACCAGACATTGTGAGGCTGCCTACAGTGATATGACCATTAATTACAAAACAACTGCCACATCACATCGTGGTGATCATTACCTCAACACGACTAAGTCTACATATTTTACATGGTTTTCAATGACTCTACCTTTATTCCCACCATTCAGAATTATTGCATCTATTTGTGTTACAGTTTTTAGTGAAAGATACTTTTTAAGCTCTTCAACAGGAGTTGAAGTTGAACAGCTGCAACTGCAAGGGTGAAATCCTGTCCTTGACAGCATGTCCCTGTGCCGGCCATTTCTCCCACACAAACTACTATTTGCTAGAACTGAGTTGTACACTAAGAATTAAATCCCAAGATTGGGGTTTTCTTAGTTTTCAATGAGTCTAGTCACTTCATGTAGGCCTAAACAGTGTTCAGTAGTGTGTATGCCCTCCTTGGGCCCTGATCACCACCTGGCATCTTGACCTCATGCTGTTGATTAATTTCCTTATCACTCACTGTTCAATGTTCATCCACTCTTGGACGACTGCTTGACTCAGCCCCTGGACGGTTGTTGCCTGTGCATCACATGCAGTGAGCATTTTCTGCAAGACATCTCACAAATGTTCTATTGGGTTAAGGTCTGATGAGCAGGCAGGCCAGTCCATCCTCTCAATAGTCTGTTGCTCCAAAAACTGCTGGAAAAACTGTGGCTCTCTGTGGCCTCGCATTGTCATCCATGAGGATGAAGTCTGGGCCCACAGCTCAAGCATTAGGCTCCACATATGGATGGAAAATTTCATCTTGGTACCTCTCCCCAGTCAGAGAACCATTCTGTATCAAATGGAAGTCTGTGCGCCCTGTGTCTCTGATACCACGTCACACCATCCCTTACAGTTTGTACACTGACAACAATTGCAGAGGCATTCCTCAATTGCCTGGTCAGTGCTGTAGCACTGGTGATGCGATTCCTACCCAAAGAAGTAACAATGTACCGGTCTTGTGCTGCTGTTGTTTATTCTCCCTGCCACCACCATGCTTGCTTCCTACAAGCCCATTTTCTCTATAGCGATGCCACACACAACACACAGCACTTTAACACTAACATCAATGACCTCTGCAACTCCCCCCTGTTACATTCTACACTCAAGCATGCCAATGCCTCTTGCGAGGGTGGCAACACTATGAATGGGTCTTCAAGCCATGTTGTCTTCTCAAAAAGACTTAATCTCAATGAATTTCAACTTTTCAAGTCAGAATCAAGTAATCAAGTGCATCACAGGGTGTCCCAGGTGTGTCAATCATTTTTCTTTTGTGAAATCAGATTTCCATGTTGTGGTCAAGGATGGGCCATTATTGGTCACGCTCCATTGAGCACAAGCAATCACAGTTTACAGTTTAAAGGTGACAACTTGTCCTTGAATTAGGTAACAGATATTTGTGCATAACATGCCTATTAACATATTTTATGGACACATGGAAAAGTGAACCGTATCAAATGTGGGGGGTGGGGGTATATAGTTTCATCGTGTTACATAGAGGTTGACTACGCGCTTGGTAACCAATAATGATGTTAATGATCAAAAGAACTGAACCACTTGTAGTTTGGTTGGTTTTATCAAGGCCTACCAAATAACAGCTGTCATGTAAGTTTGCCTCAAAATGCTGGAATTTGTGGTGTCACAAAATCCACAGCTTTGTTCTATTATTTTAAAGTATTACAAAACCCTAGATCTTCTAGCAAACCGATGGTTTTGTAAACAAAACTATGGGTTTTGTTAAAAAACAAAACAAAACAAACACAAAAAAAACAAAAAAACAAAAAATTAAAAAACCAAAATATAAGAAAAAAAAAAAAAAAAAAAGAAAGAAACCCGCAAAACCGAGGGTGTTGCAAACAAAACTCAGAGTTTTGGTCTTCAACTATGGGTTTCTTGCTCAAAAGCCAAGGTTTTGTACCTAAATTTTGTTCATGAAAATCACAGTCTTGTTCACAAACCCAGAGTTTTGCAGCAAAACCCTTGGTTTTGTCCAAAATCATATCAAAATTCAATAACTAAGCAAAATCCAAGGTTTCCTAACGAAACTTTGGGTTGGCTAAGAAAACCCAGGGTTGGTGATAAAACTCAATGTTTTGCTACAAAACCTAGGGTTCTTTTTGAACGTTACTCTGGGTTTTGTGTATTACTGAACACGACAACTTCCATACATGTCTGCAATCTTGGTGTACAAGTGGACAAGTCGTATTCACGCAAAGATTATTGGACTAAGATGCTAAATTTTCACAGTATATTTTCACAAAAAAACTTCGTTCAAATAAATCTAGACACACATAGAGGCAGGAGTGAAAATTCCTTACGGAAGGCAAGGAACTGCATAGTGATGATGCGAAGATTTGTGCAGACACTATGTTTTGTTGGTCGCTGTCTTCGCTGCGTCACGTAATTATTGATGTTTTAAACAAAATTTTGTAGTTTTAATTTTATTGAATTGTGTCAATGAAAGAAATCGGTATGACAGAACATGATAAGCATGACATTCTGGATCAAAGGCCGGATAAAGTACACGTACATAATGGAAAGCCATGACTGCATACACTTACTGGTGTTGCATGGCCCCTTTTGCTTGGTAAAAAAGTAATTGCACTTAAGATCAAACTCTTAACATCGCCTTTGGCATCAATTTCTCAAGGTAAACCGAAATAGAAAGTGCACAGCAATATAAATCATGCAATTTCTGATCAACTCTCCGATTGGACCAGTAGCCTCATATTCACTACAGGTGCCGACCCAATATACAAAAAGCATCAAGTCAGTTAACAAAAGCTGCCTCTGCTTGGTGTGGGATCAAAGTGAGTGAACACAACTGCCCACTTGGAGAAAATGTTTATCTTTTATAGAATGGGCATTACATTATCAGGGCACTATGATTGGTCTGTGGATGACTTGATTATTATTCATTAGAATCTAGTTTGATATGAATCTGGCTCCTGACTGGTCACCCGACCTTGGTTGCCACAGACCTCATTTGATAAGCAGCCAAATAGCTAAAGGAAAATCGAAAATGAAATTTAACATTTTGATTTTTAGATATAATTTCTAATCAGCCTAGACATCAACTTTCTAGTTTGGGATACCAATTAAATCCAGCTAATCTGAAGTAATTGGTTGGTTGTTACAACATCAACATTGCTTTTTGGGGGGCTAGGATAAACATTTTTTCAGTCAAAATCCCGCCCACCCAAAAAATGAAATAACCCCAAAACAATAACGTTGTTCATAAAAAGGACTTATTTCTCATATATTAAAAACTGAAAAAAAATGGGTTTGCAATTAGTTGATTGGGTAGGAAAAAATATACATATGGGTACTGCATGCACAACCATACAATTTCAGAAGGTTTGCCCAAGACTTCAGGACTCAATTAAAAGTTAACCTGGCAGGGCAATTGCTTTAATTGCCAATTTAGATATTCAACTTGAATTTGGCCATCCCAAAATCACGATTTTGAAAAAGGATTTCCTACCGTATAGGAGGGGGGGTGTTCGTTTGCATTTCTCTTATCTAGACTTACGCTATAATTTCTTGTTTTATATGACAAGACACTGCAAACACGTTTGGGTAACATTTGGAGATCATGTCCTCATTATCTGCGCAGCACATCTAAGATTTTTGTATCTGGTCCCCATAACGAAAACAACGATGTTAAAGTTTTATTAAATACATTGTCATACGACGGTCACAAATTCCCAGGTTTAATGTCATTTGATAGCAAGGGAGTAACCCACATATTCTAAGCACAATTCGCCACCATAAACGTTAGTAACTTGATCTAAGTTTGATAGCTAAGCAATCAAGTAATTCTGTCACTGGAGAAACCAAAACCACCCAAAAGTCATTTGGTTTAGTGCTCTGAATAATGAATATTTCATATTTGTATAGGGGTATACAGTATTTTGGGCACGTGGACACCCATCCCAAGTCAACCCTACCCCTAAAATGTCTATTTTAGGACGTTTGTCAAGTGACCGCATATCCATAAGTAAATTACCACAGGACCTTATGTCTGTTGATAAATACTTGTTCCACAGCCAAGGGAGCTTATTGACTGTGTAATTTGGAGTCTGGGCAATAATCTTGTTGGTTAAATAGCATAGTATGCCTGCAACCTCAATTTTCCCGTATGACAACTCTGCTTGCTTGAAACGAGCGCGGTGTAACTCTCTAATACAGCATTTATGTTGCTGCTTGTGTACCTGGGGACCCCTGGCCATAGCCAGACCATTACCAGTAGTTATTTTTCAACATAGACTAGTGCTCTAGGTAGACTTTCCTGGGCACTGTCAGCTTCAGTGTACTCATTGCAATGGGCAGGATAATTTGTACTGTTGGATAGCAGTTATATTTGCTGCTTTTTGGTGATTTGGAGCTTTATCTGCAGCAGATTCATTGTAGTTGACTCTGTTAGTGGTTCAGTTTGTTTCCTGGTTCCTATCTGATTGTAGTAACTTGTTTTCAGTGCTATAGAGAAATCCTTGGGGGCTGTGTGACTGATATACTGTATGCTGAAATCGTTTCCTGTCTATAGTGCATTGCCGCCAGTGCTGAGGATAATTTTCTGTTCACTTTCTGATTGCAGTCCACTATTTACAGTTCTACAAGTAGATTTATGATCACTGTTTGATTGTATTCTTTTTATTTGGGTGCAAATGAAAGATTGTCTGTGTAGTATTTCTAATTTGAGTTATAAGGAGTTTTGTGAGCACTGTCCTATTGTAGATTACTGTTTGATGTCCTAGAGATAGATTCCTGGACGCTTTTGGACTGCAGAAATGGTATTTTTACCAGTGAGGAAGCTTTCCTGGATACTTTCTGATTGCAGTTAATTAGTTATTAGTGCTAGGAAGTGATTTCTGGAGGATAATCTGGTAGTGGTTGAGTAGGAGAGTTCTCAGTGCTACTAAGAGAGTCCCAGGATGTCTTCCTATATTTGTGTTTGGTGCTTAGTTTGTGGTAGCTAGTGTCCTGGGTGTGGTTTGATAGTATTTCGAAAGTTAGAAACTAAAATAGAGTCTTTATCATTAGTAGAAAGGCATAACCAATGGTTACAAAAGGATATGAGAAGCCAGTGAGATAACAATGATCTGGTTGAAAGGTGGTTGGGGCTCATTGAAGACCACTTTGTTTACTATGTGACCATCTGACTTCTTTCAAAAATACGTCATTTTTCAAATACTTTATATTTCAAATAATTTATTTTTCAAATACGTTACCTTCAAGATTCCCTTCCCATATTTGGTGCAAAATTATATTACCATAAGAAATACATGACCAAATATAAATACATGTATAAGCACGCTCTCAGAATGCTGCTCCAACTTTGTCGAGAACTAGAAGAAGGTCCCATAATGGGTGAGGGTTATGAGCTTAGCAAACTCCGAGATCACTTAAACACGTCAGATCCCGAATGTAACTATGGAGAAATGGGTGCCAAGATTCAGTTGGCACACTAAATAGGTAGTGAGATTGATTTCACATACCCCAATGAAAAGCATAAATCATTGATGGTGTTTTTGTGCATCAGAGCATGGTGCAAGTGTGTTAGCTGAGAACATTCTCTCCATGGACCCTTTGCACATGTGTGCTAGTCTGATAAGGAAAGCTCTAGACGAGTATGACTTTGGTTTGGAAGATAGAGTTTCGTGATACCCATGATCTAAAAAAAATGCATCTAGTAACATGATGATACCCGACCCCATACTGGGGGGGGGGCAGTTCTATACAATTTCAACCCTGACAGCTACTCAGAGGCAGCAAAAACAATTATGACTGACAAGAATCTATCAGATGAAATATAATATGATTCTGGAGTTGATGATGAGAACGATAATGAAAACCAAGACATACATGGTTTTGGTACATTTTCACATACTGTTTCAGAAAGGTTCAGTCCCTTTTCCAAATCATATTATATTTCGATCCTTGTGGCCCAAAAAGAACGCCCATGCATATAATTAGTGCAGAATCTGTTCATGAGAGCCAAAAGGCAAAATTGTCACTACAATTTTCAATCATGGAGGACTATCCCTCAGCTACACAGACCTGCGAAAGTACTAATACGACTTTGCATATTTAACGGCACAGCAAAATAAAAAACCATGCTGCTCTACTGTGTAATTTTGACCCTGGGCAATTCAACTCTGCTGCCACCAAAAACTGGGATCATGAGGGTGTAAATATGTCAGAGCATAATACAGTGACTGTTCTGTAGCAAGATAAGCCATCTACGTCAACCTGTCAACCAAAAATATCTGATTCACAGCTGTGCAGCATGCTGGTTTTTTTTTTTTTTTTTTTTTTTTTTTTTTTGCTTTTTATTTTTTAGAATTTTTTATCATATGTTTTGTTTTTGGTTTTTTGTTATTGCTGTGTTTCATTGCACCAACTATCTGCGCTGGTGCTCTGTCTACCTCGAAGATATGACACTGCATGAACCATCAGTATCTGACCGTTTGCAAGTGACAACTTTTCTATCAAAGACAAGCCAGGTCAGTTCACAGCTGTTTGTGGGGACCAAAAGCTTGAGCAAAGCAAAAATTTTGTCATCTTATTGTAGCGATGCTCTCATTGAGTATGTCAAACAAAAGCAATATGTGGCCCAGTGGGACCTCACGTACCACGGAAGGATGGAGGTAAAAATCAGCATCGTGAATGAATTGCAGCGGGTCAACTAGACAAGGTTCCATTGTTCGGATTTCAAAGCTAGTCAAACTTGACAGGATTAAACATCTTGCGTCACTGAACAATGGGCATTATTACGGTGTTTGCTAATAAATTAAATGTTTTCCAAGCCATTCTGAGCCATCTATTTGATAATGTTCACTGGGGTATATATGTGATTTCAGCCATTTGGCTCACCAAGGAGGCTTCATGAAAGGAAAGTCCACGCTTGCTTTTTTCCCCAGGTCGATCAATAAATAAACTTTGGGTAAAGTGACCTGGAAACTGCACAGCAATATTAAACATGTAATTTGTGACAAACTTCTGGCTGGTCTATTTCAGTGAAACTTGAATCTTAGTACCAAAAAGCCCTTGCACTTTCAATCCTGCATGTTGCTTGTTGCGCAAATAATCACACAATTGCCTTGTGGAGCCTCCTTGGGCTAACACTACTTCGCACGCTGACAGTATACAGCCTGGCCCAGATGGAACGATATCAGAGTATAAAGCCTGCCACCCAGATATACATTGCAAAACAAACTATCAAACCACACGTGGACCCAATTGCCGGCTGCCATTTTAAAACAGTGTGTTGTCAGGGCCATGGTCAGGTGACCGTGTAATCGCTTTACGTGTTTCCTTTGATCCTTGGAAGCGGCATGTGAAATCACAGCCGTAAAACCAACATTGTGCCTGGCTTAACAAATTTGAGATGAAAAACTGAATTTTTATACCACAAAACAACAATGTACCTTTGCAAGAATACATCAAAGTTGAAGGTTCTTATTCACTCCACCCGTACTGAAAAGTTCGATCGGAGGGAATGAGATATTTTCGCACGAAAGTCCGATCTTTGTAAAAATCTGAGCCATAACCTTTCAAAGCAATTTTCTCGGAAGTCAATTTTCACAAGTCAATCAAATTTTAAAATGACGTCAATCAAACACGGATATATATACCATCTCGAAATAAACGGGTGAAGCAAGATAAATGTCTAACTTAGGAACCCTTTTTTTTTTATTTGGCCTTTCAACTTTTCCTTCTGTGACTTGTGGAGCTCAAAGAATGAAGAAATTGCATAACGTCATGGTACCAACTTCAAAATTCTATAAAATTTTATAAAATCAATTTTACCCTAGACAAGAAATCGGTTCCTAGGGAGTGGCCTATATTATCGTTTCAGATAGTTTGCATATCTTAAAATTGAATATTGTGCGAGCGAGCTGAAATAAAGTTGTGAATCTGTACCCACTCACAAAATAGCGTAAAATGTCTAAAAATCTCTAAATTGATTGAATTTTCTGTTTTTTTACAAACCTAGACATCAATATCATTATGAAAATATATAGTTTTATGGGTGAAACGATCAATTTATATGAGCTGGGCGGGGTGAAAGTCGGGAGAGTCTGCAACGCGCGTGAAATCATCCTGGCACCTTAAACTTTGTGACATCCAAAACAACTTGAAAAATATGTCTCTCAAAATTGGACCTCTAGACCTTAATTTGTTCAAGAGGTGGCGCTGCGATTTTTCTAGGTTTTTTTGGGGGGGGGTCGACTTTTTGTGCCTTTCTGCTATTTTTGACTTTTACTCTAAAACCATCATTCAGATCATGCTAAAACGTGGTGGAAATGTTCCTTGTGAAAGGATCACAGAAGGAGGTGGCATTAATGTGGATGCCTGTTCTTTTCAGCAGTGTTTTAGTTCGAGTCCTTGTTGGTTAATATTCACATTCCTATCAATTGCTATGTAAGTTATGTATATGGGGCTTTCAATGGTGAGTGATTTATTTGACCGCTGATCTTCTTCACACTTGCAGGGGATATACTTTGGGTGGGTCTCTGCCAGATTTGCTCAAATAGTCATGCTCCAGGGATTTGAGGAGTTTTTTTATGGATTACATTCGGTTTATTTTTTGTCAAATATCAAATTCCTTCATTCATGTTCGTTATTGCATTTATATTGTGCAATACATGCTTGGATATAATGACAGCGTCTGCGTTGTGGTGCTGGGCAACATGGTGCACTCAGGCTTCTATTAAGAAATGCACTGCCTTCTTGCGCTGTGACAACAAATGGACATTAAACCTCTTAAAATGTACAAATATTTTAAGAAGGTGGTCTTAATGGATTTAAGAAGGTGGTCTGAATGGATTTTAAGAAGGTGGTCTTAATGGGAAATTTTACTGTATCTTGACAACACATGATGTGACGGAGGAATGGAACTTGTGAATCATCCACTTTAGCTTAAACATTCAACAATTTACAGTTCATTAATTCATGACAGATTAAAGGAGTCCATTCCAGGCTCGTGACTCTTGTGACAGATCATATGTAACAATTTTTCTAGAAATAGCTGGAAACTTTTGTATTTATGGAAATGTTTGTTGGTGATTTTTGTTTTTTCCTCGGTAGTTATAATTTTGATGGATCCCATATTGTTTATGTGGGGTGCTTAGTAATGAACACTATGACAGATCGCGTTTAAACCCAGGAAATAATGTACTAGATGTGACAGGTATAACAGGAAAAATATGTTAAACAGTGAAAGAAAGTATTGTATATGCAGACTTCTTGTTGGCCTTCATAAGAATGTGACTTCAGTCAAGAATATAACGATAAATAGCATTTTGTAGAATGCATGCATGTACTAGTTTTTTTTATCTGTGGATGTTATCACAGTATTTTCCTTCATACAGACATTCCTTCAGTGGCCTTTGACATCCAAGATGCACATTATGCTATTCAAAACAACAAATTCATACTGTGGGCACATCTTACCAATGCATAAATCGTGATGTGCATGTTGAGACATGCAGTTATAATGAAGCCAGATAACTTAGCGGACTAGCTTGAAAGAGTAGTATAGTTTCATAGGGGAATGTTGTGTGGAAGCCCAAATAAAGCTAGCTTCCAGTAAGAAGCTAGCTTCTGTAAGGAAGTTTTTAATGAGGAGACCAGCTTTTTATGTAAATTTTTCAGGCTGTGAGCAGTTACTTAGAAGCTATCTTAAAGCCAGAAAACCTCTGTATGGTTACAATAGGCGCCACCTGTGGCTTTCAGCCACCTTGAAGGTAGAATGAAGCTATTCCACTAAAAGCCACCGAGAAGCCAAATGTAAGCTAGCTGATTTCGGTATGGGTTGGTGACCTCGGTTGGCACAATCAAATCGCTTATGTTGCGACTAATTTGAGTAAAAGTATACCGAAATGAATCTTATTTTGTTAAAAAAAAAGACTATATGTCACATAATTTACTGTAATACCTGTTCAAAAGACTAAGATATACTTTCTATGACACACACGTTTCTGCCACTATCTAAGCTTACCACTTGAAACGGTTACGACGAAAGTGACAAATAATGCAATAAATATATCACTTGATATGGGAGTGCAGTTTCTTAATTCTTGATATGAATGTCTATACATACGTTTTATTGCCAACCGGATATGAGATACAGTGGGTTGATTAAACTTTATATGCTTTTTTATGCTTTGAGGCCAGAAGGATCACCAATGTTGGTACCGTATTTCTTGGATCATTTGTGCCCTTTCTTGCCATGAAGTTGTACCTTTATTGGCTGCTATATGCTGTCTAGGGGAGGTCATTC
The DNA here is from genome assembly GCA_964020975.1 of Hermodice carunculata. Classification (NCBI taxonomy): domain Eukaryota; kingdom Metazoa; phylum Annelida; class Polychaeta; order Eunicida; family Amphinomidae; genus Hermodice; species Hermodice carunculata. The sequence continues at coordinate 36,581,989 of OZ026623.1, forward strand.
TAACTTGTATGACTGTATATTACATCAAAATGTATGTGCATGGCAATTGTTGTTGATATGGTATATGCGTTCGTTTCACAACCTTTACTAGGGTTCATTACAGCTTCATTACAGCTTGAACAGCATTGGCGTATTTTTTGTTCGGTTGTTGTTTTGTTTTGTTTTGTTTTTTTTTTTTTTTTTTTTTGTATTTTTTTTATTTTGCTGTACTATACAAGATTAATAAAAGCTCAACTGAAGCGAATATATCACAGGAAAGATCTTGATTCAAGCAATGAGAAAAATGTATCAATTAAATATCAGATGCACATATAGGTTTATGGGAACAGTGTTCAAATATATAAAATTAGTTGATTTCCATGAACACAGTTTTTTTATTTGTAATCTGCCGACACTTTTTAAAATCTTTTGCCACACTACTAGTCCTATTAATATTGCCAATGGAAACATCTCAGTTTTTCAAAACTGACTTTACTCAGATTTACGACATTGGAAAGTAAACCGTCATGTTTAAGGCACCTGTTTCCACACCTGTCTTCATAAATCGTAAGCTAGGCAATAATTAAAATTATGAAGTATGTTTCCCTCAGCAAGATTGTAGGAACTGTCATTGCAAAAGATTTTGAAAATTGCCTGAACTTTAAAAAAAGCTTTGTAAGAGTGATTGTTTCATTATGTCCATACTGCAACCTGCATTTTCATCTGACACTTAATCGACATATATTTTCTAATTGTTTGTATAACGATCTGTGGCATGTTACAATTTTAAATGAAATAAAATTAGCCCTAACACTACAGCAAAACCAGAACCCTGCCTATCAATCGGGATTGAACCCTCAATTAACTGTTTGTCGGTACGGGGTTTTGCTGAAAGATATTCATCAGATGGACTTTAACCTTCACAGTATACTTGAAACACAACAGTTCATAAAACATCCAACAGATATTTTTTTTTTGAATATAACAATATGCCCAGACCATGCCTAAATAATACATCATATATGCCCAGACCATGCCCCAATAGTACACCATAAATGCTCAGACCATGCTCTAATTATACACCAGATATTTATAGACCATGCCCCTAAAATACACCATGTATGCCCAGACGACATTGTAGCGTAAAATGGCAAAATTTTAAATTTTTCGAAATGCCTCAGGTATGCCCCATCTATGCCCCAGATATGCACAAATCATGCCCTCCTAGTGGTATATGCCCTGGCCTATACCTTGGGGCATTTAGGATCATATGTCTTTGTAAAGGGTATAATTATGCACCTTTATGTTCTGGACTATATGCATCTAAATGCACAGACCATGCACTTCTCTGAAAGTAGGTATGCCAAAACCATGCCTTTTTATCCCCCTTTTCCGTAAGGGTAATATATGTTGTTATAAATGGGCTATCAAACATTTTAAACATATATGTACATTTATCATTGTAAATATAAAATTCTCAGAGTGACACTAGATGCACACTAATCACCAAGCCATCATAACAAGCATCACATTCATTCATGCTTATGATATGTCAGATAAATTTATTTACTGATAAAGTACCATACGAGAGAAAAAATACTATATTTGAGGAAATCGCTAGCTCAGGCAAAAGTGTGTGAAGAAAGGTAAATGAGGTATATTAAGGACAAGCAGGAGCTATATTATCTTTTAATTTAGTTTATTTAAATAATTCTGTGATCAAAAACAGGCCTATGCTATCATAAGCATCACAAAAACCAACACTTCAGTTTTCACAAAATGAATGAGTTTCAAAATCAAATTATTTTAAATATAAACACTGTCAAAAATTTGGATAAAATATAACCAAAAAAAACTTTTGACGGTCTAATATCACGCAACATGCTGTGCAAAGAACACCCAAGTAAAATCGTTCCGTTTTGATACGTCGTGGTTTATTCAGCCAGATATTTCCATCAGGATACAAATACTTTTAAGTAACACAGTTGTCCACCACCACACCTACTAACACTGTACAAGGCATTACCAATGATAATGGTCAAGCTTGTCAGAAACGCATACATCCACTGACATCAGAAACTATTTCATACTAAAATGTGAGTATGTGATGAAACCATCACATGACTGTCGCTGATAGCAGGCAAGTCGTGAAACCATACGCCCCATGAACAAATTGGCATAAGCCAGCGCAGGATCAGCTTGCTTCCAATATATACCAAACCTAAACTCAGGAATGCAGCTGGAGTTTTGGCTAGCAAAAGTAAACGGAAGCTGAAATAACTGGTTTCCACCTCTGAGCAAATATATGCAGTTAATTCAGGAAAAAACTCCATAACAAATTGGAAACAATTTCCAAGAATCATGTGAACATGCAGATGTGCGCTCTGATAATTATAGTGTCGCATAAGCACTCTCGCATGGAAGAGGTTTCAAATATTCCAGCACGTTTCTCAGATCTCTGGTGAAAAATAAAATTACCAGCATCTCTTAGATGTACATTATCCCTAAGCTAGTGTGGTTGTCCCACGAGATATATATATGCCTGCGGCTTTCATGCCAGGAGTTCCAGCAAATTTGGCCATGAAGCGATTAACCATCAAACACGCTCTGTTTTTTTTATATTGACTGTTGGCACCTCTATAATGGCGCCTCAGTAATATCCGAGACAAGATAATGGTCATTCCTGGAAACCCTTTTTGCATGTGGCCCTTGCAGCTTGCACAGGTTATTAGACCCTGCTTGAAAAATGAAGTCCCTCCTTGTTGAGGTTTTTGCAGCCTTATCAAATGCCTGTCTGACAGCGTCCACTCCCGCCCCACACAAACCAAGCCGCTTGATGCTGAACGGGAAAGCCGTTTTGTTCTGCCGAACGCATGACTCCAACTAGAATAAAAGTGAATGACACAGGGGCCATTCGCACAGACCTGCAACAAAATAAAAAAGGGAAAAACAAGGCGCCAGTAAAGTTCTTATATCTTGATGAAGGCATGCAACATAGCATGGAAAGGAAGACGAATAGAAGTCTTGTAAGCAGTTGGCTTCCATCTGCTATGAAGCTAGATAGGTTCGGCGGATATTCTCTCCCCAGCAAAAGTTGCAGCCACACCTATTCTAAAACTGTTACATTTGTACGAGGATGGCTCAATGTCAGAAAAAAAGGACAGCTTTTTAAATATACTTTGAAACTGAAGGCGAGTTGGTGAAGAATCAAAGTAAACAAACACAGGGTCCTTCCCTCCCGACGGCCTATGGTGCACGTATTCTGATATAATGGCTACTGGATAGTAGGCTGGTATGTGGCGGGGAAGGGGCTTGATTCTATGGTTTCTGGAACATTATGTTGTTTATTCTTTGCACGTCGAATTGTGACATAGAGCCCGCCCTGTGTTATTTTATACCTTGTCTGTGCAGGACGAGGGTTGTATTGGCGTGTCTGGTCTTAGCTGTTAACTCCCCTGCTCTAAAGAAAGAAACAAAGCAAGCGAAAAAGCTGTCTTAAAAAGTGCTGCCTCCTAAGCATCTCTTGTAACATATGACATGACATGATCAATTTCACCAACAGTTCAAAAGTGATTGGGCACCTACTGTCTTTATGAGTTGTTCCACTGCGTGTGGCGCCCTTGATTAACTCGGAGACCAGAAAATAGTCTAGTTGGGTCAGAAAAAAAGGTTAACTGTATGTATATATAACTCCTTTTGTAATGCATTATATCCTTTTAAGGATGGACCTCACCGGGAAAAATAGTAAGATTTCAAGGGTGGAACTCCTTGTTTTTATTTATTTATTTTGGGGGTGGGGTGGAGTAGTACTCCTTTGCGAGATACATTGTCCCGTTTAAGGTGTACCTCCTTAAAAATATTGAACTTTTACGGATGGAACACATTGTTTGCGGTTTTTTTTTTTGGGGGGGGGGGGGGTCCGGCGGAAACTTCTTTAATTTGCATAAATACTATGTTTTTTAGGGTGGCACTACTTAGAAAAACATTAAACTTTTAAAGTTTTTTTTGGGGGGACACTCTTAAATTTCTTCTAAGCATATTTGATTCTGATTATAGTTTTCCTCAACGTCTCTTCTCTCCTCTTTTGTTTGTTACTTCCTTTCTATTTTTTCACCTTTTGGGGTGGGTTGGTGGAACTCCTCTGCTGAGCGGGGTGGTCCATTTGAACCACCTGCCCCCCGCCCCCTGTTACGGGCCAAGCCGGCCTCTGCATGTTTTAAGAAAATTTGGAACCATTTATGATTCTTGAGACCTGTACGCAACAAATGATGCTGAAGGAATTTGGTGAAGTTGCTTCGATTTCATATTTAAGGATCCCTTCGTTTCGCATAATGGGCATTAATAAGAACATGTGCAACAGTATAAGGGGACCTGACATAGGAACATGTAAATCGGCGCATTGTGCTGTCTCGCGTGATGCATTTAGGGAAATAGAACCACAACTATCACTCCTTTTCCAGCCGAATAATAATAATAATAATAATAATAATGATGATGATGATGATGATGATAATTAGTAGCAGTAGTACTTATGTAGTAGTAGTAGCAGTAGTAGAAGTAGTAGTAGTAGTAGTAGTAGTAGTAGTAGTAGTAGTAGTAGTAGTAGTAGTAGTAGTAGTAGTAGTAGTAGTAGTGGTAGACATATAAGTATACATCAGGTGCGGATCCGTGGGAGTGCGTCAGGATGCGCCTGCACCCCTTCAAACAATTAGCCAAATAGCCATCTTAGCTGAGCATGCTCAGTTTTGAGTGTTCCTTTAATTAAGTCATATGCTATTCAATACAAACTGCACCCACTTAACATAAAAATGTGCAGAAGTAAAAACATGAAGCTTTGTAAAGTATTCTTTCGGTTGACAACTTCACTTTCTGGTGTTTTTCATGATCTGTAGGCCATACACTGTTAACATATCCATGAAACGTGTCAAAGAAATTGATAAAAATGAGAAGTTTGGTTCTGGTTACCATGGTAACTTAACAATTTGCATGGGAAAGGGACACTTCCTGTGTTTAATGACCTCTGAACTCAATTAGCCTGTCACTGAGCTGGGCTAAGATAGCGGCTTGGCTTATTGAGAGAGAGAGAGAGAGAGAGAGAGAGAGAGAGAGAGAGAGAGAGAGAGAGAGAGAGAGATAAAACCTGCACATGTTGTCACGGATGGACTGACCCTTTGTCCAAGACTTATCATATCGACACAACTGACAAGCCATGTGACCCACCAGCTATTATCGGTTAATTACCACACTGTGTAGTCAGGCAGCCAGATTGCTATCAACTACAGGTCATGCTCTGTGTATTTCCGGCAATTTCCAACTTCCGCTTCCATGCAGTCTGAGAAGCTGTCTTTAAAATGCAACATTTTCCATGTGTAATTTATATTTGGTTTGAGTGGGCGGGTAGGGAGGGGCGCCTCGAAATCAGTTTTGAGGCCTTCAGTAGCTTGCGCATGCCAGTCTTACGAATTACCGCCCGACCACCGCGAATGAAATACGTCTTGACAATGGTACTGCACGCCCATTAACACAAAATATGATCTACAGAACTCTGCTGGGTGTACAACAAAAGCGAAATTCAATATTGGTATAAGCAGTTTCTTATGACTTTGACGCTTAAAATCCATCTACTGTGCTCAATACCGATAGTCTTTGCCTTCACTTTTAGTCGCAGAAAATTAGGCTAGCGGCAAATGCTTCAGAAGTGCCCTAAAAATAGGTGCAACCCCAACCAAAGGTATAACAAAACACAACCTATATCAAAATGTGCGCACATGTCTCCTCTTTATAAAAAAATAGGTTGTGGAGTCCAAAAAGCGTTTTTTGGTATGTTTAAATGCCAGTTTCTATGGCAACCTCTATTTTTTGTGGATGATGACTACTTTTCACTAATTTTTTAATATCTGCCTTAAATTTGAAGATAAGCACTCGAAATTTTATCAAAAGATAGCACCAATCTTACTCTTTCAACAGGCATGACGCTTTAAAAATCTATTTAATTAACATCATTATTATTATAATTATATGCATAATTTTGTCATCTATTTGGCAATATAAATACCTCTATTTGTTGATGTTGTTTGCTGCAGTTGCCAAATTACCAAAAATGGAGGTAAATGTTAATTGATGAAGGTAATACATATCCAGGGATATACTGATACCAAATTTACTAGAGTATATGAAGTGGACACCATTACATGTATGCAAATTAGGCTTCAAATGTTCGGGTTTTTGAAGCCATTCTAGAGATGTATATAACACATTATGTGCTGTACCAATGCAAAAGTTACATTTCCTTGAAAAGTGCTTCAATGCATATAGAACATAGAATCCCAATCGTCTTATCAGCATTTTTCGTTCTCAGTTTTACTGAAATTTTATGGGTCCGCCACGGGGGGGGGGGGGGAATTATGTTTATGGGTTGTCTGTCTGGCTAGCTTGCGCAAAAGTGCTTTTTCCAGAACGCATTGTTGGAATTTGAGGCAATTTAGCATATATATTACCGGAAAAAATATGAAGCGAATACAATTTAGAAACCCTGTCATTAAATTTATGCAAATGAGGTCATCTTCAAATTAAGATTTTATCATTTATGTGTTGTGTTGTAGAGGCACCAGAAAGAACAAATCTGGGCACATTTCTTTGACTTCCAGAGTCCATGTCGGATTCTAACTCTGCTATGTGATTGTCTCATTATCAGCGTTATTGAGAATGACTGCATATTCTCAAAATGTGTTGCATGGTTGATAATATACACATGGAGAACTGAATTATTTTCTAAAATGAAACTTGGACCTGGTAAGAACGCCCACTTAATGTATTTGCAGGTTAGATAATTTTGTACCGTGAACCTAAAATCATGAACCTGGAACCGCCATCCAAGAAACCGCCCCCAGCCAAGCTAAATCCCAATACATGTGTTTTATGTAGCAAAGCTCTCAACACAAGAAAAGGAACTGATTACAAAACTATTTTGGACAAGCTACGATATATGCGTGCCTCCACCACAGACCGATCAGCTGCTCAACTCCCCCCTACCGAGGGTGCATTTGAGCAACATGTGAAAAGGGCGCAATACCAATGTGCCATCTGGTGCCACAGTGGCATTGATCAATTACATACACCTCTTAAAGAACTATCATTTCGAGACATAACAAGAATAAATGAATATTTGGGTCTTACTGATTCAGAACGCACATTTCCGCAAAATGTTTGTGAAATTGTTTACGCTAACACAACAACTATTCGGAAACCAGATTCTAATACGAAAAAATAGATCAAATGTTTTGCAGCATTTCTTTCAAACACAAAATTATTGATTCACTTAACATTCAGTCCCTTTTCAAATTGAAATTTGTTCGTAACATGATTCCCAAGGAGTGCAAAATAAAAGATCCCCCCATCATTTCCTATAAATATGGCAACAATATTGGACAAAGTATCATGAATTACAACAAATTTCTGGCTTCAATTAATCTTGAAGATATCGCAGCGAATCAAAATTGCGACTGTATGTCTAACAGTAAATATTCTGATTTTGTTGATGCATACCACAAACATGTATTTACAGGTAATTTGTATATTATACAAAATTCAAGTTTAAAAGAAATTATGAAAAAAGGTACAAAATTTAGGATATGTCCCAAGTTTAACATTGACAGTATTTTTCAGTATACATTTGGTGCATTTGATTCCTACTGTATGAAATGGGCAAAGAAAGTAAAATGGACTGTCAGAAATTTGAAGGATGGTTATCAAACTTGAAAAACGTCTTTAGAAAAGGAATTTATCGTTACAAATCCCATATTAAAAATTTCAATGGGGTAAATCTTAAACAACCTGAAGTTTCAAAAGCAGTCAAAGAGGTACAAGAAAGTTTTGTAGTCACTAACATAGATAAGGCAGGGAACAATCTTGGGATCATCTGCAAAAAATATTATCTGGATGTTTTGAAAAAAGAACTTGGTAAAAACAATTTTTCAGACAGGAAATGACGTATATAAATTACACAAGCAATCCATTGATAATTTGATAGATACACATAAAGATGAGATGAAAAGGAATTTTAATATCAAAATTTCTGAAGAGGACTCCTCTATTCCACTTTTGTTCCAGATACCCAAATTACATAAAAACCCTTTTAAATCTAGATGCATAGCCGGTGCTGCAAAACGCACAACAAAACAATTATCAAAAGAAGGAATATTGTGTTTGGCTGCAATTCGGAATCATTTTCGTAAATATTGTAATGCAATTTCTAGAAACAGTGAAATAAATTGTTTTTGGAGTATTAGCAATTTTTCCGAGTTTGTATCTAAAATCAAAGATGTAAAAGCAAAAAAATATCAAATGTTTTGATTTTTCTACATTGTACACAAATCTACCCATAGATGAAGTCAAAAGTTCACTTTCAGAATTAATAAGCAAAATGTTTAACCATAAAGGTAAACCATACATTAATATTAATTCATATACAAAGAAACCACATTGGTCACACAATAAATATTCAAAAAGTAACGTTAAATCTTACACTGTTGAAACTCTGATAGATGCTATCAAATTTCCTTTGGAGAATACTTTTGTTCAATGCGGACCATTAGTTTTTCAACAAATAAAAGGCATTCCAATGGGTAGCAACGGCTCCCCTTTACTGGCAGATTTGTATTTAACCTGGCTTGAACTTAAGCATATGGATAAACTGATGAAAAAGGACTTTCAAATGGCTACAAAATTATCAAACAGCGCAAGATATATTGATGACATTGCTTGTATAAATGTACAAAATTTCAGTGAAATTGCTAAAGAAATTTACCCAAAAGATATCCCTTTGGAGGGTAACAATTCAGATGGTTTCAGAGACTTGGATATTCAGGTCACTAATGACAGGTTTTGTATTCAAGTCTATCACAGAACAGATTAGTTTAACTTTGAAGTAGTTAATTATCCTTTCCCGGACAGTAATATTTCGGATACTTTTGGATATAATACGTTTTTTTTTCACAGATTTTGAGATTTGGTCGTATTTGTTCTAAATTTCAGGACTTTGCATCTAGAACCAAATTTTATTTACAATAAACTTGAGTCAGGAGGATTAAAAGATGTACTTTTGATCAAATATTTCTACAAATGTTGCTGTAAATATCCCGAGATGGTTAGAAAGTTTGGCTGCAATAATTTTAAAGATTTTAGACTTGCCTGTTTTGTAACTTGATTTTTATCTTTTGGCATCATTCTGTTTGAATGTTCACCTTTCATACATTTTAGGCTAGCTTGTTTTCTGTTAGCTTAAACCCCCAGGGGCTATCGGTAGCAAGTAGCGGCCTACGACAGTTACAAGCTTGCCTAATTGTACTTGATATCTGGTTAATAATTTCATTGCATTCTCTCCACTGAAATACAAATGACTTTCATTCTTTACTGACTAGCCCTATAATTTTACTGTTAATATCCAAAGATTATTAAAACGTTTGGCCACAATAATTTACAGTTTTTAGACTTGTCTGGTTTGCTACTTAACTTTATCTTTTGGCATCTTTCTGTTTTAATATTCATTTTCAGAAATTTTAGGCTTACATGTTTTCTGTCAGGTTAAACCCCCTGGGGCTATCGGTAGCAAGCAGCGGCCTACGACAATTACATGTTTGCCTAATTGTACTTAAAATCCTGTTGAGAAAAATTGTTCTGATAACATGTTTTTGGCATAAATGCTAATGACTTTTATTCTTTTCTGACATGCCTAAATGCACATTTACTCAATATTAAAAAAAATACTCAAAATTGACAGTATTTTTTCGAATGTCACAAACCTGACACATTACATTGATACATTAACTCAGGGTTGGCAATGAAATAGAGCTTAATTGTTTGAGGAGTAGGTGTCATCATGGAGTTTGCTTTACATTTCTGGTGCAGGATGTACATTGTTGCAGTCCTTGTTAGGATTTCCCTTGGTTAATACGGGTGGTCTAGCTGTAACTGTTCATTTTAGAATCACTTGGACTGAATATAGTGCCCCAGCTTGTTTCCACTTCAATTATACACTGGCGGATGGTTCAACTAGGATAAGCTGTCCAGCTAGAAAGGGTTCATATTGGTTCAGGGGTAAGTAAAATTGTTCTTAACTGAACCTGTATTATACAAATATGGTAATTATCGTTTGACAGGTATTCTTCTTTCATAATAAAGCTCTACATTTATAAGCAAAACTTCACGTATTTAGCTAATTCATCATTTGCCACGTTCATATTTATTCATTATTATGTGGGTTGTCTTTGCTGAATATTTAGCTTAGACAAGGAGCCGCTACTCAGAGAGACATGTTCGGGTAAAAGGCTCCGAAACAAGTTGAGTAGGTACCAGCCGAAGACCCTTTAACTTATTTGGGCTAATACAGCCTATGTCAAAATTTTACAGAGGAACGTGCGCAATTTGGACAATAGTACTTCTATATGTATAAAGGTTAGACAGGGACAGGTTAGCTTATGGATAGTAAAGAGTTCGGACTGCGGAATTGGGTAATGACTACTAGGAAGTGGTTTTGGACAAAAAGACACAAATACAACAGTCACAATGGTAACGGCTGGGAAATGTCTAATGGTGGCTACCTCAAGCCTTTGATATATACCAAGGAGCTAGCCCCACTGGAAGTCTGCAACCTGACTCATATGTATTGTACCGATATTGAGTGTACTGTCACAAAGAAAGTGCCATTGCCTCCAGACAGGACCTAAATGTACAGAATGATGTGCATGCTTTGGACATTAGTGTGCAAATGACACTTTTGACACTGAAACAGACAGTGATGATGAGAATGATGATGATTGAATCTTGGCGTAGAATGTCCAAACTGTGACCATCATTGATCAGCTTTCTGTATTTAGTGCATACATGTACTTATACTGTTTTCCTTTCCTAAAAGGCATCTTGAATTATAGTTTGGTGCCAGAGATACATTACGTATGTTGCAGGACTCCATGGGATGGTTCACTGTAAATTACGTACAGGTGTGAATACATGATACAAAGTACTATTTTACTTTATCAGTTGTATTGGCAATTGTAATGACGGCTCCGTAAGCAAACATGACATATGATAGCCATATTAGCATATTAATTAATATGCATATGGTATACTCATATAAACATGATAAACAAAACTTGTATGAGTACTGTTCCTAATCAGTTTGCCATTTTTAAATAAACAAAACTATATCTTAATAAATATAGTATGTTATCCGTCCACAATAGTCAATTTCGATGTAAATTTCATATATTTGCATAAATTAATATATGATAATTAGGCACTTTGAACAAACTCTGTATTTTATGACTATATTAGAGCAATTGAGCACATTTTGATGTTTATTTAGCCTTTCCACACGCAGTATCACCAAAGTTATTATTTTTAAGGACAAATTTGAGTTGTGTCAGAAATGGTATAGGTTGTCATGGAAACGGGCAGAAATATATATGATAAAAAGCTTTTCAGATTCCACAACCTATATTTTCATGAAGAGAACATCTATACCTATAAGAAAATATAGGTTGTAACTTGTTATACCACCGGTTGGGGTATGACCCCCGAAGTGCCCTCTATGCCGCAGGTCTAAATGTGAAAATATGCTTATGTGGCACAAACCAATCTGGGGCTTATCGTGGGTGCCCCGAACTTTTTATTAAATCTTATTACCATTGGCTGCTTACACGTGCTTTTCATTAATGTATTACAGCTGACAGGGTATCCTGCCCACTCTTTATTCGTCTCCCTGAAGATATTTCTAGATCCTCTCTTGCATATAAAAACAAGTTCCAGAAATTTTCCTTTTAAAACTGCCCAGATGATCACACCGAAATACATTAATATGTACATGTGTGTGTATATATATATATATATATATATATACTACAACCGGAATATATTGATGTGAATATAAAATAATTTGCATATATTCCAATTAGAAGCTTATAACTTTCATACGATCAAAAACTTAAGAATCGTGAATTCTCATATCTTAAGGTTCGTTTCCTTTCGTGGCAAAGAAGTTCACATCAACCTTCTTGAAATTCACAAACTAAAAATAATATAAACTAGAAAAGAAAAATTTGTTCAAAAACAAACCTACACGAGTTACTTCAAAACTTGCCAAAAGTTAAATGATATACCTTTGTTTATGATTTATTAGATGCGTCTTCAAACCTATCAATTAAATTTGGAATGGCACGTCTACTATAATAGTTGTAAAGCATATTCCACATTAAAACAGTTAAGTGTCCCTAATTGACATCAACTTAAATATAACAACTTTCGTTCGAGGTTCATTAGATTGGTCAACAACACAACAAACCTCTTAATAGAAGTCGGCCTGGCTCCTCTTCTTATATTACTTTTGAAGATATTCAACAAGCGGACTTTTCAAGTGCCCCTAAGGAGCACAAATGAATATTTGACAACTTTTGTTGAGGTTTATTTCATGAACCGGCAGCACGAACCTACAAATTGAAGTCAGGATGGCATCTCTCTATACCAGTTTCCCTTTTTTTAATATTCAGCATTAGAACTGGTCAAGTGCCCATAGTTAGCATGAATTAAATTTCTGCCTCTTTCGTTTGTGGGTCACTAGATGCACCTACAGCATAAACATACAAATTCAAGTTGGAATAACACCTCTACCCATAACAATTTCGAAGATATTTAACTTAAAAATTTGGCCCAAATTTTGGACAATATCCACAGCTGTCACCCCTCTTCATAAAAAGATTCCGCTTTATGTTTGGAGGTATAATAATAGAGATTTGAAGTTTATAACGATAATAGTCTTCAAATAAAGTGTCGGAAAATTTTCTGGGGAAAGAAAGAAAGAAAAAAAGGAAGGAAGGAAGAAAGGAAGAAAGAATGAAAGAAAGACATTATTTTTCGTGTTTGTTATTCAATGTCGACGAAACAGACGCGCTATGCCCATTTTAGGAGAAAGAAAGACACAGAGAGAGAAAGAGAAAGATTCTTGCCAGCTGTGCTTACAACATACACAAATATGGCTCTTACTGTACATGTATAGGCTACATTTGGTTTACAAGGATGTGCAATAATTATGTGAATTTCGATTGTTGATTGTAACCTCATCTTTTACCACTTTTGTCAACGTGCAATTCGATTTGCCTATGCCACAAAGCGACATGTTGAACCCAAAAACGGCATGCCTTTATGCAGAAAGTTTTAAGGTTTGGAAAATATCTGCAATTTCAGTCCCCTCTAACTTCCGGGATTTTGAAACTATGTACACCCAATGGTATGATGTGTTTTGTCTATTTGCCGGAATTATAAGAGTATCCATTTTTATATAACTCCGGTCTGAATTTACGCAGAAACATACGGAAATTTTTGAGTTGCAAACTGTCCGTACTAATTGACCAGAATTCATAGCTTTTTAAGTGAATCTGCAATTGAAAAGAGAAACTCTTTAGGCATTACGGATAAAATAAAGTGTTATAATAGGTCTGAAGAGCTATGTAACTATGCCGCATTGTATGCTAATGGGCAATCCAATTTTAATTATAATAAAAGGATATTCTTCACAGCAAATTTCCCTGTGTGCTTACAAAAGAAAATTGTTGCCTTGCAATTTATTAGGAAATTTGAAGAAAAAATTACATGACAAAGCATGCATGTTGCAACATAGTAAGTATTGAACTGTAGGGTGGCCGGGTACCCGCCCGCACAGAAACACCCATGAAATTGTGGGTATCCCAGTGTAAAACTTGTACCAGGGTTCCCGCGAAATGTATTGCTCGTTTGACTACCTTGTAGTTTATAGTCAATCCAGATTCGTTACTAGTTTTTGTTAAGTTTAGTGTTATTCTTCTCAAACTGCCAAACTAACACTGAGCCAATACCAGAGTGACCAAGGCATCGTCGGCATCGCAAAGCACCCCCGGATATGTCTTTGGCACCGCTAGGCGCAAATCAAGTTTACTGTTGAAATGGTTTCCCTTGTTTGGGAGAAGGCAGTGTGGGGTGACTGCAACAAATTTTTGGCCTATTCTGTAAAAATCTACAAGCAATCTCTTGAAACATATTGATCAAGTGCATCCGGACTTTGAGACAAACACAAAAAACAACAACAAAAAACAAACAAACAAACAAACGAAAACAAAAACAAAAACAAAAACAAAACGAAAACAATCAAATACAAAAAATAAAAACAAAACAAAAAAACACAAAAAACAAACCCCCAAAAAAACAAACAAAAAACAAAAACAAAAAAGAAAAGAACAAAAACAAGCTAAAAAACAAAGCTCACCCCACCCACCCCCCCACAAAAAAAGTAATAAAAATAAGAGACGAGATCATCTTGAACTTGTGTTCTAGACTTTGTGCCCATGGAACCCACATCATTATATGAACATGAATGCAGCAATATAAACGTTGACAGGGTATCAATTATGCAACAACAATATAGCCGTTCCAGTTTTGAAAGGTTTGCAACATAAAATGGCCAAAACCATTAACTGTTATATCGCATATGCACAGAAAGATCCCAGGGAGAAAGATAGGGTACTAAAAATTGCAACACTGATCGGATCCATTTCGGCTTGAACATCGAAATTGATTGATTTGAATTCTCAACAAATATGCAAGTCTTCTGGCTTTGTTTTTTATTTTGTTTTTGTTTTGTTTCTGCTTCTTTTCTTTCGCCATATTTTTTGTTTGTTTTTGTTTTTGTTATCAGGTGCGGCTACATGATTCTGGTACCCTGGTACAAGTCATTATCCGTTACCGGATACCCGGGTACCCGACCATGCATTAACAATTAGCCAGATGTCTTCTACCCCTTCCGATCCCTGAGAAAAGCCTCCTTTGAACGCTGGCCACTTTGATGATAACACCTTTTCACGGCTTACACAAAATGACCTTGGCTTGTGACTTTAAGAGGTCACTGGTACATTACCAAATGTGCATTGTTACAATTCCAACGATTCGCTTCCGACATGAATATTATCAGTATTAAATTGACAAAGTATTGTCAATTGAATATTTCAAACTGCTAAATGACATTGACTTTTCCTTTGGGAGATTGCATGTAAATTACACAGATGTCCAGCATAATAATTGCTTAAATTTGAGCTCAACATAATTAATGTTGGGTTAAAATTGACTGAGTTAGGACCACATGAAACTTTTGGTTGGCCAATGATCTGGAACTTTGATCTTTATACATCGCATGTATATCACAGCAATGGACATTCTTATAATTTTCGAAGACTTGCGGCCAACATGGTTATAAGTAGAGTAACCCAGGCTGATTAATTTCCGAATGAATACCCAGATGCCCAAAAGACCTTTACTTTTTTTCCTTTCAGAGGTCATATGCAAATTACTAATATGTGAATTGTTACAATTTTTTCAACTTGAGGCCAATACGATTAATATTGCTATAGGAAAACAGACTGAGTTACGGGCAGATGGTAATTTAAGAGGGCAGAAAGAAAGAAAGACAGAAAGAAAGAAAGAAAGAAAGAAAGAAAGAAAGAAAGAGAGAAAGAAAAAAGAAAGAAGAAAGAAAGATGAAGCAAGGAAGACTGAAGAAAAGAAGGAGACAAAGAAAGGAAGCAAAGAAAGTTAGAAAGAAAGAAATAAAGAATGAAAGGAAGAAAGAGAGAAAGAAAGAAAGAAAGAAAGAAAGAAAGAAGGAAGGAAAGAAAGAGACAGAGAAAGAAAGACTATCTACTTATGCTTCAAAGATGGAATTTGTATATTTTCTCTCTGGCACTCTGCATAGAGACAAGATACTACCCCTTGTGTCACTACATTTCCGGCACATTTGGGTGGTCTAATTAAAGCTTGCAAAAGAAGGATCACTGTATCTCTAATGTCTAGTACATTATGTACCTAGTGTTTCAACCCCGTGGGTGGGGTGGAGCGGTAGACCGGGTAGGAAGGTAATAGGTAGGTGCCGCCAGAAAGACCCTGTTTTTAACAACTGCCTGGACTCGAAAAGCCCCTCCGATTTACAAATTCGGAAAGAATGGATTCAAAAATTCATAAGCTTAGATTTAACATACACCAGTGTGCGTAAAAGTCTCGCAACCGTTTCCATTAGAAAAATCCCTGCCCAGACGAATGACACCTTAAAGTTTCTTGGTATAATCCAATGATATAGGATGATAAAAACTTTTAGACTCAAGTCTGTCTTTTTGGAAGTTTCGCTATATATGTTATCTGAACAAAAAGGATACTTTGCACTATATTAAAATGATGTTTGATAAATCAACAAGTATGATATAAATACCATTGTGTCAATGTAAATTTTTAACAGGTGACGTTTCCCATGAGTAGGGTTCTCCCCCAAGTTTCTTCATGTGATACTAGTATCTCACAAACCGGTGTGTGTGTGTGTTTGGGTGGGTGGGTGGGTAGTGGTTTTGATGTGGTTGTGTGTTTGTGTGTGTCTGTGTCTGTGAGTTTCGGAGGGGGTGTTCTTGGCAGTGAACATAATTTCATTTTAATAGATATATAATTCAAATGAATGTTTAGCTTTTTCCTTAAAACAAATATAAAAATTCTTATATAACATGTAGAATTTATAAGTTCCTTTGGAGGAAAATGTTTACATGTGTAGACAATAATCATGTCAAAAATTAGTTTAATATGTACAAAACTCTTTCTCTTAAATGCATCATAAAGCACCAATTTGCAAAAATATATCATTTCATCAGATATTACAGGAATAATATTAGGGGAGTGTCTTTTACTGCGTGAATAAGATTAGAATAGGGTCGTATATGAAAAGGAAGGAAAGTAAAGAAAGTTAGACCTCAGGGTCCTGACAATTAATTTCCTTCGGGTCTTGAGCAATATTTGCTGGAAATGGGACGCCGGCAGCTGGAATGCAAACTGAATGCCAAATGAAATTTAGAGCAGATGCTGGATTCTGGGGGGTGGGGGTGGGTGGGTGGGTCTTACTGTGGCCGTCCAATGCTCATTCTAGAGACGACCATTTGGTGTCTGTGACCAATTAAATCTCAGTGTGTTCATAATCTTGCGTGTGAAAAAATGCTTTCTTTACACATGCTTAATTGAAGCGTTGGCAATGGTAAATGTTATCTTCTTTGCAAGCATGTTGCCAAAAAAAAAAAAAAACATTTGTAGTACATCTATACCAGCTTTCAGCGACCCACGACTTCCACACTGGACACGTATACCAAAGTAGACAACATGAATGTACAAAACAGCTGAAAACGAAGATACGCTTCAAAGGAAATCTGTCCGTGTGCCTTCAAAAGTTGTCAATGTGGCTAGATGAAAATTTCAAAGTCCAAATGACCTTAACCTTTGACCTTTAGAGCTCATTAGTAAATACAAAAATGTCTAGTGTTGCAATACCTATAATTTGAGCCCAACATGACTGAAATTGAATGAAAAAATGGCTAGACAAAACTTTGAAGGCTCAGATGACCCTGATCTTACCTTTGACCTCTAGAGGTCACATGTAAATAAATGAACAGTGTAACAATATCTACAATGTAAGCCCAACATTAACCAAATCAGATGAAAACTGACCAAATTATAGCTAAATGAAAATTCCAAAGGGCCAAATAACCTTGACCTTTGACTTTTAGCGGCTACATGTACATTCCTAAAATGTGCAGTGTTGCAACACATATTTGAGTTCAGCATGATTAAAACTCGGTGAAAAGTGACCACGTTGTGGCTAGAAGAAGTTTTCAAAGGTTTAAAGGATCTTGACCTTTGACCTTTAGATACCACATGTAAATACATAAAAGTACAGTGTGGCAATATCTATTATATAAGCCTACCATGAGCCAAATCAGATGAAAAATTGACCAATCTATGACTAAATAAAAATTTCAAGGGGGCACAAAGCCTTGACCTTTGTTTTTTTAGAGGTCACATGTAAATTACAAAAGTGTGTATCGTTGCAAAACCCACGATTTCAGTTCAACATGATTAAAGTTGGATAAAAATTGACCGCGTTATGGCTAGATAAAATACTGAAAGGCCTAAATAACCCTGACCTTTGACCTTGAGAGGGTACATATTAACTACAAAAATAAGCAATGTTGGAGCACTTACAAGTTGAGGCCAAAGCAATTAAAATTGGATGACAATTGACCAAGTGATGGGTTGATGACAATTTCAAAACCCAAAATAACCTTGATTTTTAAGCTTTAGAGGTCACATGTAAAGTACAAAAATACTCAGTGTTACAATATCTACAATTTGCGCCCCACGTGATCAAAGTTGGATGCAAATTCGCCGAGTTATGGCTAGAAGAAAATTTCAAATGATAAAATGACGTTCACCCTTGACCTTTAAAGGTTACATGTAATTTACAAAAATGCGCAGTGTTACACACCCTTTGAAGTTAGGTTGGTTACCGGTGCCTATAATAGTTTTGGTGATATTTAAAATTTAGATTTTTAAACGGCCCTAATTTGCACAATTTTTAAAACCGTTGAACCTCTTTAGAAAAATTCAAAACATCATGTATGTAAGTATAATCATGCCAAGTTCAGAGTTTCGGCGTATGGTAGTTTTGAAATTTAATGTCAGACAAAATGCCGAAAAAGAAGAAGAAGAAGAAGAAGAAGAAGAAGAAGAAGAAGAAGAAGAAGAAGAAGAAGAAGAAGAAGAAGAAGAAGAAGAAGAAGAAGAAGAAGAAGAAGAAGAAGAAGAAGAAGAAGAAGAAGAAGAAGAAGAAGAAGAAGAAGAAAGACAGAAAAAAAAGAATTCTTAGAAAACCAATAGTATATCTGTGTTGGCACACACACGTAAAAAGAGGTTTAACGTCTTTGAAAGCTACAAACGACTAGACAAGGAAAATGAAATCGCCGAAACACGTATATGGTCAGTGTAGCCAAATCATTTGTATGCCAATGTCAATATAATCACGTTAAAATGACTTATATGCCAAATTGACGGAAATGGACAGATAAGAACTGTCACAGTCTAAAGGACCAAGTTCATTTTTCTACATTTTCTGAGAATGGGCAATATGCATGATGTGTGCCAGCCAGTACTCCAATATGCAAATTATAAACATGATGCAAAGAATCGACAACTTGAATATTGACCTGGCTCCCTTACTCGGTACATCTATTAAAACAATCAAAGATATTGTGAGTCTTCAAATATGGCATCGACACGTGGGTGCACCACTTATTGTAATGTGTAGTTAACGTGATTTTATCTTTATTTCATTGATACATGTACGTTTGTGACCATACCATACAATTTGGTATATGTCAATGAAGTCTTCATATAAATATAAATACATTTAAGTCGATCTTGGGAGGAGGAGGAGGAGGAGGAGGAGGAGGAGGAGGAGCAGCAGCAGCAGCAGCAGTAAACATAGTCAGGGGATGTTGATGCATGCAAATTCCCGTCCTCTCGCCTTTTTTAATGTTTCCCCAAAATGAGAAATAGAATAAGTATGTGTTTTATTTCTAAACAGAGATGGAATTATACGTTTGTTCATTATACTTTTTTTAAAAATCCGACAGTCAAGTGCCCTGCATTTGCCTAATTGAAATAAATATAAACGTTCTTTTGTTACCTGCTGCTGAGTGGATACAAAATTACCTTGCGATAATCCATACTGTCCACAATGTGGCCGAGTGTTTACGCACAAAATTCTGTTAGTGCACCTTTTCAATCATTTGTAAGATTGATGTGTTATGCAATTATGACCAGCAGTGAGACAATACTATGGTTATTGTGTTGGCAAGGCAAACCACTCGAGATTCAATTAAATATGATAACGTAGGATTATGTCAATTTGCAGTTGACTGCTATATATGTGTTCAACATGTACGACATTTATTCATGACGTAAGGTTTTATCCATGTTGTTGGCGTTTTTATAGTTTGCAAATTTAAAGATGATGTTGTCATATATATTAAAAGAATACCAATCACTGTGACAATCATGGACATATAATCCAGCTTTCCTAATAAGGAAACTACCTTCTTATTCTCGGAAAGGCATTTTCCTCAACACAATTTTAAGTACAATTAGGCAAACTTGTAACTGTCGCAGGCCGCTCCTTGCTACAGATAGCCCCGGGGTGGGGGTGGGGGTGGGGGTGGTCAAACCTGACAGAAAACATGCAAGCCTAAAATGTCTGAAAGTGAATATTAAAACAGAACTATGGCAAAAGATAAAATTAAGTTGCAAAACAGGCAAGTCTAAAATTTGTAAAATTATTCTGTTAGGTAACCCCCGGGGGGGGGGGGGGGGCTATCAATAGCAAGCAGCGGCCTACGACAGTCACAGGCTTGCGTAATTGTACTTGATATCTGGTTAAAAAATATTATATTTTGATTGCATTCTCTTGACTTAAATACTAATGACTTTCATTCTTTTCTGACTTGCCCTACAAATTTTGCTGTTAATATTCAATATAACATCTCATATGTAGGTCACTTAGATTTCAAAAAAAAAGTATTGTTCTGAAAGTTAAAATTGCAATTTTCTGTTGCTTGGAGCTAGCGAAATAATATTATGCCTGATGATGTAAATGATTAGTACCACAATAGCCTTCGTTGGCTGTAGGCCTAATAATGTTACGTTAAATTTGAATAATAGGCCTGACTGCCTTGGTCTGTTTTCATTACGTCAACATAACACTACAAAAGACACACGTGTGTTGTTTACTCCTAATAGTCATGGCTGGGGAATATTTCAAATTGTTTTTAGTTTACTGTTATTTCTGGCACTATATCACTAACGTTGTCATAACTGATGCCACATACAGGTTTCAGAATCGAACACTTGGGCCTACATGGGCTCTCTTGCGTTATTTGTATAATATATCTGCAAGTTAACATAATTATACATTTGGACGAATGATGTGCGTTTTGGGGTTTGTTTGTTTTTTTTTTTTGTTTGTTTGTTTGTTTGTTTGTTTTTTTGGGGGGGGGGTTTGTTTTGTTTTGTTTGTTTTTTTTCTGTTTTTGTTTTGTTTTGTTTTTTTTGTTTGTTTTTTTGGGGTTTGTTTTCGTTTTTTGTTTGTTTTGTTTTTGTTTGGGTTTTTTTTGTTTTTTTTTTTTTGTTTTTTTTGTTTTTTTTAGTTTTTGGGGTTTTTTTTGTTTTTTTGTTTTTGTTTTTGTTTTTGTTTTTTTTTTGTATCTACCCTTTAGGACCCTTTATATACGCCAGAATACAGGATTTTACTCATTCTTGCAAAATAGGCGGCGGAGGAGGCATTCCCCGCTCACATAGTGAGGTTGGGCCTTGGTGAGTTTAGCCTGGCACGTCAAGTCTTCACATGCAATAAAACTACAATCAGCTGCCTGGCCAGACTCAGTTATTTATTCATCTGTTGGTTTTATTCATCTACATGAAAAAAGCAAGTTATTATAATTTTATTACAAAAAGATCTCCCGCCAAAACGAGAGACTTGGCACCGTTGTTCGCGCCTTTGTCACTCACTTCATATTCAGATTCTCACTCCACGCTTCTTACCCACTTCCACCCACTGCCACCCTTTTGACAAATCCTGGATACGCACTGAACTGTTCCTTCGAATATTGAAAAATTAGGTTGAAAAACCGCAATACTAAGCTACTTAGACTAAAAAGTCCGTTTTGTTTAATATCTTTTTCAAAATTGAGGAAAAAGTGAACATTATAGTACATATCTTAACAATGTTTGATGAAGAAGCACATACGTGGCGACTTTGTCTCGTTCTGGTTCGGGGAGATTATTTCAGACAACACCGGTCGTGGACAAATAGAACTTGTAACCTGGGTGGTAGGAACTGACCATCAGGAAGCCAGAAGAAAATGTTGATTATATCATATAATCCATTCTTTTAGTGAAAAGTGTGAATTATGGCCTTCCTTCACTATCAAATAACAAGTGATAATAATGAACACTTTTCACACAATAACATTGTTAGTGTTGTGCACTGCAGCGTGACCTAGAGAGAGAGTCTTGTTGAAACGTGCTGTTGACACCTTCCCCTGAACAACCGAAACTACCGAAAGTAATGTTCTAGCAGGATCTGTCCAGACAGAGACGTGCATACAGAGGGACCCGTGACTCGTGGTTTTCAAAGGGTTATATCAAAGGTCAGCTCAGTGACCCGTGCGTATCACTGCCACGGCTGGCTATTCACGCGTGAAAGCGAGAGTCGGGCGCGAATTTTGACTGTCGCCATTTTTTTCACCTTCAGTGTGAAAAGAGAATTTTGATGCGGAAAAGTTATTTGCAAATATATAGTATTTTCTGTGCAGTTGTAATAGAGTTTTAGTGTAGTTTTATTGTTCATATATAGAGGAATGCTACTGTGATCTTATGGATACCTTCGCATTAGATACCTCGGAGTAATAGCCATGTTTATGCAGTTGTTTACCACTTTTGTTTGTTGAACGCCATCTTGTTTATTTCTTCGTGGTTTCTACAAATCTTCGCTTCATATCTGCTGAATTGCAACGAAGGGTTAGTATTTAAGTTTCTATTAACTTTGCTACCTTCACAAACAGTTGAAAAATGTAAGCACCAACGCACGGTCGAGAGAATGTCCTGTGCAGTGATGTAGCTGGGTGTCGTATGCGGTCCACATTTTCGCCGTATTAGGAGCTCGAAAAATACCATTTTTACGATGTATAAAAAAGTAATTTCAATTTGATGTATTTTGTCACAAACATGAACTGTAAAAACTCCGCTCGTGACGCTTTTATATAGTTGGATTATGCTGCAATCAAAGCAGCACGTCGGGTCCTGTGCATTAAACAAGTTTGTGTTTCAAAATTTTTACACTAAATAGTTATTTTCGATCGATCATTTTGTTTATAAAATCAGCAATTTTGTTTACGGTTCCAAAAATATCATCTTTGATGTTGGGCCGGCACCAACAATATGTATACAACAAACAGCTGATCGAACCGGGTCACTTCCTGTGTTTATCGCGCATGACCAGTTGACGCTTTACTTGCGCAGTCGAGTGAAATTGACCCTTGGCCGACCGCGGTGGGGTAAATGGCTGAATAAACTTTGCCTGTGCCGAGGCAGTGATCGCTTCAAAGAGGCAAACCTAGTGACTGGTCCCTCTGTATGCAGGTCTATGGTGCAGATGACCACAGGACTTTGAGTAGTAGAGAAGTGTATTCCTTGAACTTTCCACGTCGTCTGTTAAATCTAACATGATATATCACTGTCGACATGATGTGAGTTGATGTAGGCCTACATGACTCAATTTACAACACTTAATCAGCGTCCAATGCCAAGCATGAACCCTGAAAGAAGTAAGTTATCAAATTCAAAAATTGATTTTTTTTTACCTGTAATAGGTTTCTTGTAGCATGCACTCTCGTCATTACGAAACGTACTCCTCTGAAATAATAACTGTTGAGTGGGAATACCCCGGGGGGGGGGGGGTACTTCCATGTAGGGTTGTACTGTGTATGTGCCGCGGGAAAGCCCCTGTTTTCATCACTCCAAGCACTGGCGTAACTACCTATACGCAAATTACGCAGATGATTACACATCCTTTTGCAAAAAAAAAAAAAAAAAAAACCCTTGTACACGAGAGAGAGATAGAGACCGTGTTTTCGTGGCTGCATCATGAGGAAGGCAGCGAAAGGATCAAAACCTATCACCAACTGGCTTATTTCTCTGTCTGATAGTCAGAGAAGCCAGGTAGTGGGTCTAATCTTGGACTGGCCTGTGACAGTGTCCTTCAACGTAGTGAAAAGGAATCAATGGTTCGATCGATTTTAGACAGACTAGTTGTGCCACCTTTAGTAAATTACACAGTACTTATATAGGTTTAGGCGCTACTTGCCTAATTTCTGTGAATAGGACTAGGACCTTTGGCTGTAACGTCATTCAAACAATAATTTAATCAATACTCGTGCATTAGACCAACGTTGACAAGTACCTAATATAGAAAGAAAAAAATTGGACCAAGTGGAAGCTACTGTAGTAGGCCAAAATCATAGAGCAAAATTATTAAACTTGACACCTGGCCACACTTTATGTTCACGTTACAAGCCTATTTTCGGTTTTAACAATAGAATGGGTCTCTCTCTCTCTCTCTCTCTCTCTCTCTCTCTCTCTCTCTCTCTCTCTCTCTCTCTCTCTCTGTAAAGTTTTTGTGGGGGGGGGGCAAAAAGATGTGTAACCATCTGCGTAATTTGCGTATAGGTAGTTATAATTGACATTTATAACATGTCGCAATGACTATTGTGCCATCATAATCAACTCAATCTTCGACCTCGTTGATTATGTTGCATAGTAGTCATGCACGTGACATGTTATAACTATCACTTTGCTGCTGACGAGTGCAGCTTGACAGAAGTATAGCCCACATTCTGCGAATCCACAACTCGGGTCCGTCAACAGGACAACGGATTCCGTGAGTATTCGAAAAGTTATCGTGTTTGTGTTGTCAGGCGTTCCTGCCATGCGGTCTTCTTCACGAAACTTTGCTTTGTACCTGTTATGCTGACAATGATATTCTGAGCCATTCAGGCATTTTGCCTCGTCTGTCCGGGGCGTGACCGGGTGTTACACTGCCGTACGCAGGTTGGGCCACCGGATGATCTTATGCTTTGCATTCATGGTTTTGAGTGCCGATTTCGTTTGGGCACAGCCATAGTTGAAGATTACAAAGAGATATATGCTTAATGTGATGTCATCGAATACAGTAGCCTAAAATTGAGACATCTAGCGCACTGCAGCGGACATTGACCTACTTGGCTATCTTGACTGCTGTTCACGCAGAAAGGAAGGCTACGGTCATGACCTGTCTGGGGTATTTATATAAATGGTCGATCATTCGAGTGTGCATTACTGTGATTCTTAATTCATTAGATCTTTTGATATCAACTAAGGATGATGGCATTTCCCTACGTAACAATACAAATACAAGATGTTGAGTGTACGAGTGCTTACGTTTTACAGTTTTAACTCAGGCGCAAAATTCAGGGCGTGCCCGCGTTTTCAGTCTGCACCGTCTCTGGTATTTTATGTTGGCCATGCGACTTGTGCGTTCCAACGCACGACCCGTCTCAAGTGACCTACTGGGTAAATTTTGTTGTGCATTTTGGGATAGAACAAGGTGAGGGCAATAGGGAAACAACTATAGTCAATAGAAAAAATTGATTTGATAGTTAGTTAATCAGTTTGTGTGCGTCGGAAACTTTTAAATAGCGAAGAAAGATTGCCTGTTCAGTTTTTTATTTAACACTTGCAATGAAAACTGTTATTGAACTGTTCCAAAGAGACTTAAACAGTTGAGCTGTGTCCTAAATCTATAAATTGAGGTTGAAACAGCCCTTTATCTACAACAGTTCTGAAGTAATGCAAGATTTAAATTATGTCTATTTGCCTAGTTTGCATAAATTTCAATGCTACAACGTTGGTCCATATTTCCTTGGATACAGCAATGTAAGCAACCTAGCAATTGAAGTTGGAATGACACCTCTGTCTGTCGTAGTTGTGCAGTTGGGCTGGATTTAAAATTACAATTTTACAACTTGTGATTGTGATTGTGATTAATTATATGTGCCTACAGCACAAAGCTATATATATATATATATATATATATATATATATATATATATATATCAAAGTTTGAATATTATGGCTTCTACCGGTATTAATTTTAAAGATATTCAACATTGAAGCTTTTCAAGTGTTCCTAATAGTAAAATTTATAATTCTGCAACTTTTGTTTGTGGTACATTTGGTGTATCTACAGCAAACACACACACACATATATACATATGTATATATATATATATATATATATATATATATATATATATATATATATATATATATATATATATATATATATATAAGTTGAAATGGTACTCTACCTGCAATCGTTTTGAAGGTATTAAACATTTCAACTTTTCAAGTACCTCTAATTAGCATAAATCAGAAGTTTACAACTGTTGTGGTTCATTGGATGCGTCTATAGCACAAACCTTTATAGTAAAGTTGGAATGGCATTTCTACCTATAAGAGTTTTGAATATATTCAACATTTAAACTTTCCAAGTGCCTCTAAGTAGAATAGATTATAATGATATTTTGTTAGTTTTCTGTTGGATGCGCCTGTAGTATAAATCTATGAATAAGATGCAATGGTACCTCTACCTTTCATACTTTTGAAGATATGGATCATTTAATATTTGAAATGACCCTGATTTGCATAATTTTCACCATGGTGGCTATTCCAAACCAGGTGCGCAATCTTACTACATGTACTTGATCGATCACCATGCCCAGTTTGGTACTTTTTAGCTCTGCTGACTTATCAGTCAGCTGAGCTTATAGAATGATCTGTTGTCTGTTTTTTGTTCCCCATCCCTCGTCCGTCCGCCGTCCGTCCATCTACAATTTACATTTTCAATTTCTTCTCCAAAACCGTCAGCCAGATTTAGTACAAAATTGATGGGGATGTAGTTTGGGCGGTTCTCTACCAAGTTTGTTTAAATGATCATGCTTTAGTGATTTTTTTTTCATTTTTTTTGTTGTTTCGTTTTGTTTTGTTTTGTTTTGTTTTGTTTTTTGAGGGAAAATCGTAAAAATAACTTTTACTTCAAAACCGCTCACCCAATTACTTAAATGTCACACAAGAACACTCCTAGGGACTCCTAGTCTTTAAATTGTTCACCAGGTGGCATTGCAGGTTTAAGCTCGGCCGACTTACTGTAGCCTGACCATTTGAACACAGTAGTCAAGCTAAACTTTAAGGACGCTGAGTCGTACCTCATCCATCTGCCCGTTCAAAACTACATTTTCTTCTCCAAAACCGTCAGTCAGATTCACTTGAAACTTGGTGACCATGTACCTTGGGTGGGTCTCTACCAAGTTTATCGTGAAGGTCACGACCCAGTGATTTTTGTATTTTTTAGGAACTTTTTTCTTTGTTTGTTTGTTTGTTTGTTTGTTTGTTTTTTTGGGGGGAGGGCAAACCTTGAACAATCTTCTTCTCCAAAACCGCTGACCTAATTGGTTTCATATCATAAAGGAACACCACTAGGGATAGCTAGTTCTTAATTTGTTCACCAAGGGGTGGTGCACAATTTACCTGAGCTGACTTGTCAGTAGCTTAGCTTCCTGTGAATACATTTATTTTCACGGGCATCAGTTTTGACGGTTTTTTGCATTTTAGATCTTTCACTGAAACTTTAAATTCACTATTTTCGTTATAATTCCTATCAGTGCCATGTAAAATATATATTTCACTGGGTTCTTATTTTCACGGTTTTGAAGCATCATCGATATACGCGAAAATAAGTACACAACGAAATTAAATGAATTCACAGTATCTTATGGTCCTTCGTCTGTCGTCAACAATCGACTTCTACAAAACCGTCAGCCAGATTCACTTCAAACTTGGTAGCAGCGTACGTTGATTCCTAAGTCTCTACCACGTTTTTCAAAGTGTCACACTCCAGTGATTTTTTGATTTCGATGCATTTTTGTTTTGTTTTTTGTTTTGTTTTATTTATTTATTTTATTGTTTTTTTTTGGGGGGGGAGGGCAAATCTTCAACAATCTTCCCTAAAACCACTCACCCCATTGCTTTGATATTACACTGGGACACTACTAGAGACTCCTTCTTCTGCATTTGTTCACCAGGTGGTCTTGCCATTTTTTTCCTATTTTTTAATGAGTTTTTGTGTGTTATTGTTATTTAGACATCTTCTTCAGAACCGTTACTCAGATTAAGCTGAAACTTGGTGGGCATGTTCCTTAAGGAAGTGTTATATACATAAGGTAAATGTTACAAAATATATCTTATTTCTTTGTTTGTCAAAATGCAAGATATAAAGAATATGAAGTAAACTGTTACTGACGTTTACAGGATACCCTGATCAGTCAATCTTCGGTGTACACTCCCTATGTTTCTGTTTATGTCATCAAACTTTCTTTCTGTCTGATTTAATTAAACACTTATGGCCTGTTCACTTGATCTGGAGCTGAACATGGTAGTGAAGGTCTCATGTAACTGGACTTGCAGGAAACTGCGTAGTGACTTTGACGCTACTAAGACTGTACAGGTAACGACAGGAATGTTGATGTACAAAGGCTTTGTGCCAATCGTTCCTTTCTGGGAACTGGTGAATCTGGTGTCAATCAAAATTTTCGTACACGTAATATATGGTATGAATCCCCTCCTCATTATTTGATGTGTTAAGATTTAATTGGTAATCCATGCTTCCTATTGGTCTTTAACTTAGAGGTGGATTTTGGTAAAGTTTGGTCTTAGAGCAGAGTGATAAGCTCCAGGCTTTTTTGCCCGTGGAACCCCAAAAGAAGTACGCGTACATTTGCTTTGATCATCATGGATTTGTAACAACCAACCTGGAGGAATAAAAAGAGGATTGACATGGCAACGGCTGGACCCCGAATTTTACTTGCTGTTTTCGAGCTAATGTCCCCCATACATCTTACATGGTGAAGAATGGAATGGGATACATGTCATGTCGGACTTGGACAAACCAGATGAAGATGACCTCCAACTCTGCACTTTGAGGTACCTGTCTTCGACTGGGAACCAAAGTTCTGAACCGCACCAAAGTACGGACAATACACAGAACATTATGGGTTCTTTTCAAATATCTCTACAAAAATTTCGAGGCCTTAGTGGTGATGATGCCGAGCACTTTCTCTCAGACCTTACCACTTACCTGACCCTACATAACATCAAAGAGGATGCGCGGATCAAAGCTTGTTTCCAGCTACATTTGGAGGGACCAGCTTTGACATGGTTTAACACTTTATCTACCGGAGACAGTGATGAATGGGCATCTATAAAAAGAAAATTCGAATCAAAGTATGTAACAATTTACTTTCATCATAACCCTACATTACTTGGAGAGGCTGAACTTTTTAATATCATGTACTTAGCGCCGACTCAATCCATCTACGAATTCCATGCTTTATTATTACAAAAAACGTCTGCAGAAAACAGATACAGACAGTATGATTCGTTTCATTGATGGTTTACCAGAACATTTGGCTTTTTTCGTGCGAGGAGGTCGCCCAACACACCTCCAACAGGCTTTGCTTATTGCCAAGATGGGTGAAGCATACAATTACAGGGTACATGCCCCTATGGTGGTTGCCTCACCTGTGATGCCATCACCGGCTGTGGTATCCTCACAGCCCGCCTCCCCCCCCCCCCCCCACGGAGACCGACCGAAAGCTGGAACTTCTGACACACACACACACACACGCACACACACACACACACACAAAAAAAACCAAAAACAAAACAAAAACAAAAACAAAAACAAAAACAAAAAAAAACCACCTAGCTAACAGAGATGGTTAACAAGAAGAAAATCACCAGGAACAGAGCATCCCAACAGCGGGCACAGGGCACCTACAGATCAAGTCCTTATGTCTCCAGGGATATTACTTGTTTTACCTGCCGGGACAAGTCGCACATTGCCAGGGTGTGCAATCACGACAGCAACGCAGGCAGTCCTGCATATCCCACCATGCGGTGTCAGCTATGTTCCCAAAGGGGCCATGGGGTATTTTGTTGCAAAACCTTGCAGCCAGGACAAGAGAGAACCGCCAGCACCATGGGCGTGGACAGGCACCCTCCCTCAGGACAGAATCGGCAATGAACGCTCTTTGCGTGAATGTTGACCTAGTGGGATGTCAGCAGAGAAACTGTAACAGGAATTATTAACCCACAATGACGCCTGTTTATGCAAATGCAACGGACACTGATAATGGAAGTATGACAAATCCAGATATGTCATTACGTGAGGTTTTTTTTTTTTTTGTATATTTCAATGTCATTTGGGTCTCTGGTTGTGGCAGCGGTTATAGATACAGGTTGTAATATAAACCTCATGTCACAAGGGATGTATGATTCTTTACCTAAACAGTTTAAGACAAGTATACATCACAGTGTTATGGATAAGCTCATGCTTGCTGACACTACCATGGTTAATATTCTTGGCCAAGCCTCTGTAGAAGCTGTAATTTCATCAGGGATACATCAAATTCCTGTTTACTGTAGATTGCTATATTTTCGCGTGTATAAATTTTCACGGTTTTTGTATTTTTGACATTTCATCGTAGTTTTAATTTCACTGTTTTGACCATAATTCCTATTCAAAAAATGTTAAAATACTATTTCACTTTGTTGTTATTTCACGGTTTTTGCCATCAGAGAAATAAGCGAAAATAAGAATACAGCAAACTTTAAGCAATTTACAGTATGTTCTGGAATGGATGTCCAGTCCTATCACTAAAAGTACTTCATTTCTTGAAGAAAATGTTATTGTTTTGGACTTTGCAACTTTAAACCACAAGGTTACTAAAATAAAGGTACGATCTAGAAAGTTGTTGAAAAGTGGTCCAAATTTGGAAATGTTTTTCTGGGCAGCAGCTCCTAAGAGTTCCTCGTTGGTGTTCAACGTATTTTTTTACCCATCACAGAGCTCGACAAGGATGGTCCATTGCTGGAGAGGTCCATTAGTGTAATATCACCTGATCATACTGTTGCTGTCAACCTTTTGACCCCTAAAAATGGTGTTGCATATGCTGGTCAAAACATGACATTTGCTACGTTTACTATCTCCGATGCTGATTGGCGTTTTTGTACAAGAGAAAATTCAAGTTACCGGAACAAGTCACAATGCTGTCAGGTCTAATGATTTATACCTGTACAAAGTCATGTTAATGACCAGAAAGTGAAGGATTTTGTTTCATTGTTCACTATATCTCAGGAAAATATCACCCACGCACAGCACCAGGAATTAGTTAATTGTTTATATGAGTACAGGGATACATTTGTCATTCCAGATAGCCCTGACCTTGGCTTTACTGACCTCGTTCAACACACAATTCACTTAAAGCCAAATTGCAAACCTATGCAGCATCAACCCTACCGTGTAACAAAGTTCAACTGGACAACTTGTTAAGGCAGGAAATAATTGTGTCAGTGAATGAGACTGAAGACCTGCAAATCACATCCACAGTAGTATTGGTATCAAAACAGTCTTGCCGTGGTAGTACACACGCTGGTGGTTTTGTTAACTGTTGTCGGTTTTGCTGTGATTATCGCCATCTTTATTCACAGATTCAAGATTTCAATTACAGAATTCCGGACTTGCAAGAGTCAACGGAATCATTTTTAGAACAGAAACCACAGTATATAACGTAGCTAGATTTATCCTCAAGTTTTTCCCGGTGTGGTCTTGACCCTGAGTCTTCACGACTCACAGCATTTAATACCTGTTTTTGAACATTAAAATGGGTGCGTGTTCCATGGGGTTATAAACAGCAAGTATTGCTTTTCAGTTACTTATGGATAAAGTGCTGAAAGGTGTGAAATACAGAACTTTGTGCTAAATTGACGATATATGTTTAGCATCAAGTGATTGGGAGGATCGTATAGATGCTATTCGAGAAGTCTTTGGTAGATTTAGATCTGCAAATTTGCTACTAGGTTCAAAAAGTGTTTGTTTGCATAAGCCAAATGTGTATTCCTGGGCCATGAAATTTTCGTAGATGGAATGCGCCCCCCCCCCCCCCCACCACCACCAACAGACAGGGTTCAGCCAATAACAGATTTTCCATCATTAAATGCCTACCTGGTTTAAAAAGTTTATTCCAAGTTTTGCAGGTAGAGCCAGTCTATATATTCCTGTTTAAATGAAAATACTTGTTTTCAGTGGTGTGATGAGCAAGAAAATGCTCTACAACAGCTGAATCATTTGTTGGTACATTTTTATGTCCCAGCTTTTCCCCGGTATGATTTGCCTTTCAGAATGTGTGTAGATGGGATAGGACCCGGGTAATTAGGTTATGATCAAAATTGCTTACAAAATGGCAGCGCCATTATGGTCCAACAAAATTAGTACTATCGGTTTAGTAACTAGTTCACTGGAATGTGCCCTATATGTACGTGGTTAAACATTGTTGAATGTGATCACCAAGCTTTAAAGCCCCTATTTCAGAAAAAAAATGAAGGGTGCCATCTATGAGAGGTGGCTAGCTTTGCTACATCACTTTAATTTTGACATAGAGTAAAATCCGCCAAACAAATGGTTGTACATGACTGTCTCAGTCATGTTCGTATACAACCAGATAATGCTACAGCTAATCCCGATGAGTTTGACCCTTTCTTTCCTTACGTTGAGAAGCAAACAGGCAATATACAGTTGCCTGGAGGACATTCATTGCATGATATGTTAGTCCAGGCAAATGCTGTTAACATGTCACATGAAAACACTCATTATGACGCTGCCTCAGAGAATAGTGACAGAGAGGGAGAGACCAGTGTGTGCATGTGTTATCCTGCAGTGGTGCGTGTGACAGTGAAAATGAATTTATCACTGCCGACGAGGAGTATGGTGTAACATATCATGTACAAACGGTATGTAATGCGGCAGGAGGTGATTCACCTCAAATATCCCCGGCCCAGGATATCCAAAACCTTGCTGACAGTACCATAATAGGTTTCGACTTATTGAGTATCTGTGATGTAAGCAAAGTTAAACTGGCTGAGATGCAGACTCAGGCCAGTTATGTTGGTCCTGTTGCAAATTATCTAGAAAACTGAGATTTTACAAACCTCACCAAAAGAGTCTCGGAAAACCAATCTTGCAAGCAGCAGATTACGTAACGTTAGATGGTTTGCTATATCGCTCAAGACTGGCAAAATCAATGCATAGTAAAAATATGACTTTTTGAACATCATTGTTTAGGTGCGGTGGAACGATCCCACAGAACTTTGGCTGAACGTGTCACTTCCTTTTTGCACTCAGGTCGAAAAAATTGCGCAGAAATGCTACCATTTTTTGTCTTTTCAATGAATATGTCAGTAAACTGTAGCTTGGGATATTCTTCATAAGAGATTGCATTTGCTCAAAGGCCAGAATTTCTGCTCTCATAAACCATGAAAGATACGAACTTTTATGTTTTACATGTTGACCTGCATGTTTATATTTAAGATCATGCACATAAACTATACGAGTATCTCTGCATCGTAGGAAACCCCCAGAGTGATTTGGAATCCCAATTGACCCTCACAGTGTGTTAGACAGTAGTCTCACGGAGTCAGATTCAAAGGGTTACCATAAAATGAAGCATGTACTTGGCCAGAGATCTGTAAATGGACAGAAAGAATTCCTAGTACATATCTGTAGGGAACCCCCACAAAGTGCTCTTTGGGTTAAGCTAGCAAGTTTTGATTACAAAGCAAGAAAAGCCAGTTCCTTGAAACCCCCACCATTTATTTGACATGTTTATACTGTATAGTTGTTATGTGGATGCAAGTATGCCGTAGCAACTATGTGCATTTATCTGTACTTGTATGTTTTGCAAGTCAGACATGTGGTTGTCTCAGAAGTTCACGGTATCGAAAAACACATACTCCCTTGAAATTTTTGCAAGTGAAATCTGATTCCAAAATATCATGTATATTGTACATGTATACCATTTAAGTCATATATATCTGATATGTGATGCATGTAGCTTCAAATTTTTTTTTACCTTAGTACAATTTGTGGCTCATGCTCATGAGCAATGGAATGAGACATTGATTGACCTGCCATGGAGGGCACCAATGTTGACGATTGGCTGCAAGTGGTGGAGTTCTAGTACATCTCACACTTTTGATCTCTGTGTCATGGTTACTAACTCGAGTATGATCCTTTCATTTTAAATTTATCTTCAAGATGTTGTGAATATAAAGTATTAGAATTGATATTGATACTATTGGCGTGGGAGCGTTTTTCAAATGTATAAGACACAATTTGTTAGTTTGATTCGTATATTCATGATCTCTGTGTCATGGTTACTAACTCAATTATGAACCTTTCAGGATATATTTATAGTGAAGACCTTCTGAATTTTAAAGCATTAAAATGCTAATTGACATGCTTACTCCGCCAGGATTCCAGTACAATGTGTACTATTTTGGCTACGTTGAGAATTTCTATGAATCTGATGTTTGATTATGATGTTCAGCTGAATCACATATATCTAATGATGTAAAACCGTGCATTAGCAATTTGGCACATTATTTCATGTATGTGATACGCCATTGCGGCAAAATTGTCTTGTGTGTTATACAATTTGCATGCTCCAAAAGACTCTCGCCATTAGTGTGTATTATGAGCTAGGAATTTAACTACTGCAGATTCTATAATTTTGCTTATCTATTATATAATGACTCTTGAAAGATCTTTATGCACTGAAGAGCATTTTTTATCAAGTAAAATATTTTCATGCTGCAGTTTTTCGGACCACCATTTTTGTGTACTATTCTAGGGACCAATGCATCAATGAGAGTTCATTTCTTTCGTTTTACCATATTACTGTCGATAGTATTTGATTATATTATCACTTTATTTGTGATGGAGTGTTATGTGTTGGATTGTAAGTTTAACAACGAAGTTTAAAAGTCAGATTTTCAGCTCAGAGTGATCTGTTAAAATTGTCTACAATTTTTCATTTAGCGGGGTGAAGTTATATACATGAGGTAAATGTTAGAAAATATATCTTATTTGTTTGTTTGTCAAAATGCAAGATATTAAGCACGTGAAATAAACTGTAAATGACGTATACAGGACATCCTGATCAGTAAATTTTTGACGTACACTCCCTATGTTTCTGTTTATAGCATCAAACTTTCTTTCTGTCTGATTTAATTAAACACTTCTTTTCACTTGATCTGGAGTTGAACATGATAGTGAAGGTCTCATGTGACAGGACTTGCAGGAAAGTGCGTGGTGACTTTGACACCACTAAGACGGTACAGGCAACCACAGGAATGTTGATGTATGGTGGCTTGGTGCAAATCTTTATTTTCTAGGAACTGGTGAATCTGGTGTCAATCAAAATTTTCGTACACGTGTATGGTATGAATCCCCCCCTCAATATTTGATGTGTTAACATTTCATTGATAATCCATGCTTCCTATTGGTCATTAATTTGGAGGTGGATTTTGGTAAAGTTTGGTCTTAAAGCAGAGTGGTACGCTCGAGGCCTTTGCATGTGAAACCCCAAGAGAAATACACGTATATGTATTTTTTATTATCATCATGGATTTGTAACTACCAATTTAGAAGAATAAAAGGAGGATTGGCATTGAAACCGCTAGATTCCGAATTTTACTTGCAGTTTTCGAGCTAATTTCCCTCATCATACAGAAGTGTCAAACAAAGTTTTCCACTAGGTCGCAATGTTGTGGATTCCTGATTCTTACCTTTTTTATTATTTTTTTTTTAAATTCGGGTACTCATCGGAAAACGCACCTTTCTTATTGATTACTAGGTAAGTCAATGGGCATTGTAATGCTAATTCACATTTTCGACTTCTTCTCGGAAACCGTCATCCACATTGATTTCAAACATGGTGGCAATGTACCTTTACCAAATTTGTTCATATGGTCACGCTTCAGTGAGTTTTCCATTTTTCATGATTTTTTTTTTTTTTTTTTTTTTGTTTGTTGACTTATTTGGGCAAATCTTGAAAAATCTTCTTTTCTGAAATCGCTCTACCAATTGCTTTGATATCACACAGGGACACTCCTGAGACTCGTAGTTTGTTATTTGCTCACCAGGCGGCACTGCAATTATTATCTCAGCTGAGTTGGTAGTCAGACTGAGCTTTAGGGGGCTTAGTCGTCCGACTAAGAAATACTTCTAAATGTCCTATGCATTTAGCTAAAGCTCAACACAGGTCTAGTCAGTTGCAACCTAGATCTAGTGGAAGAAGCTTAGGTCTGCTGAACACGGGCCGTTCACGCAGCCCTCTAGTTTTATTGTTTTTTTGCTTGTGTTTTTTTTTTTTTTTTTTTTGCTATTTTCGATTTTCCACTTCTTCTCCAGAACCAACATTCCGATTAAATTGAAAGTTTGTGGATATGTTCCGTGTGTGAAGAAAGGTCAAACAAAGTTGGTTAGCAGCTGCCACTGTTCTGGAGTCTCGGTTTTTAACTTTTTTTTCTTCAATTTGGGTACTTCCCGGTGAATTCACCTTTTGTATTGATTACTATGTATAAAGTCAATGGGCGTTCTGATGCTAATTCACATTTTCGACTTCTTCTCGGAAACCGTCTTCAAGATTGCAAGGCTTTGATAAAGTTTGGTATAGAGGCTTACTCCACAAGTTGGAATTCAACAGAATTCAAGGTCCACTCTTAAAGTGGTTCATCAGTTATTTGTTTATGTGGCAGCAGCATGTAGTGATTAATGGACAGTCATCACAATGTGGAACTGTTACTGCAGGTGTTTGACAGGGCCCTGTCTTAGGACCTTACTATTTTGATATACATTAATGATATTGTCGACATTGTCCATTTAAACATTAAACTGTTTGCTGATGAGAAATCTTCATATCTTTCTGTAGATAATCCTTTTATCGCGGCAAATGCTGTAAACAGTGACCTTTCATCACTTGACTCCTCGTCGTCTAATTGGGTACTGTCTTTCAATGCCTTAAAAATAGGCGATGTTAGTTTCCACTAAAGGCAACCGTGTAATCACCCTTTTCTAGTAATTCAAGGTCATTAATTAATCACAAACAATAGGGTATTGTTCTTTGCAGCGACTTCAAATTGACTGATCACATAAATCCTATTGTACAGAAAGCAACAAAACAACTGAATATTCTGAAATCTCTTCATTTTCATTCTTGATAGAGAAGCTCTGCAAATAATTTAGAATTCATTAATTCGCCCGATCGTGGAATGGGGTTGTACCATTTGGGATGTCTGCACTGGAGCAGATGCTTTAAAATTAGAGAGATTTCAGGTGATGCGGCCCGTATGATTTCAGGTGCTATGCTAACAACTTCCAACGAAAAAGTATACGAGAAAATTGGACTAGTGACATTGGCTAAACGTGGACAAACTGTCAACATGATACAAATGTATAAATTAAATAATTTAGCACCTAATTATCTTAACAGTATCACCATCTCCCCATTTGCCGAAAACTTTGTAAGGCAACGGAATACTCGAGAAACTGAACTACCCCTTCTTAGAACAAGGACTGTTTTATTTGAATTTTTTTCCCATCTGCTACTAAGTTATGGAATGAACTGCCATTAGATGTTAGGCGCCCAAAATCTTTAGCGGAATTCAAAAATAAAATTGCACCTTCCGTTCCACGATCTCCAAAGCAAGTAGAACTATATTATGCTCGTTGACGTTTTCTTTCTGTGATGCATGGTAGACTACGGTTGGACCGCAGCCCGCTAAAAGCCTATTTATTCACCATCGGATTAGTTAATTCACCATATTATACCTGCGGTCAGGGCATCTAAGATGCCTGGCACTACTTCTTTGTATGCCCTCAGTACATCAACCAGAGGGGTGCTTTGAGCATAAACAAATAAATATACGCCACATTAACATTGCAAGCTATTTTGTATGGCGCTCCTTACTGCAATTTTGAAAAATAGCCAGTCCATGGTTTTGGGTGTGCAAGATTACATTTTAAAACTCATACGTTTAAGCTAAATGCTGTTACTTAAATATCTTTAGCTTTCTGCTGAATAATATATGTATGTATATATATATATATATATATATATATATATATATATATATATATATATATATATATATACATATATATATACATATGTATATAATATCAATGTGTATATTCACAGCTGAATCAGTACAACAAATATAATTGTTATTAGCTCCATAATCTGTCTTATGTCATGGTGTTGTCCTTCTTGAACTTGCTTAATTCAGTGGGATGTTCGTCGTGAAAAACATTCTTTATTGTGATATAAGTCTCAAAAATATAACAAGAATCGTCGCCCTTTGCCGTGTTATGTCTGCCCTGTAATGACCCTGTGTATTCTACAAACAAGAGGCATATGAAGAGGGCTTGGACTTCCTTGCCAATTGTATTCATTTTGAATAAAATATGTTTAAACCAATAAAGATATTTGATGGTGTTTCATCGCGACCAATGCATACCATTACCTTGAAGAAAGTTTATTCTGCAAAAAGCTAAATTTCATGATGTTTCTACTTCAGCTTCTAAATATGCATGGAGTATCGACAATAGTACTCTTTTCTCTATTGAACTCGTTTATTTTAGGCAATAAAGCACTGCGTGGACTATTGATACACAAAAAAGAACAGTTATTCAACATTACACGGGTGAGGGGGTATTTGTTTAAACAATTGTTTATTTGCAACGTGCGAATAAATCTGTCTAAAATTGACATTTGTCCCAATGCGCTTACAAGTCTTCCAAATGTTGTCAGAGGTTCGGCAAAACACGTGGTTACAGGGTTGCTCTTAAATGGCGCGTGGAGGAGAAGGCACATGACGCAATAGACAGACCCAGCCATAATTAAGGATACGGTTCAAAAAATATATATGTCTGACGTGTATGAAGATTAAACTATATGATCTGAAAAAGATCGTGCTCACTGACAAATCAAGAGAACCAAAATGCGACTGGCCTTTCATGGTTCTTTTTGTCCTCGGGGTAAGTGGTAAATTATAGCTTTGAAGTGGTTGGGCCTGTTTGTTTTGGAAATAACTATTGGTTTGAAGTGGTTACGCTTACATGTTTTGGAAAAAAAACTCTATAGTTCATGAAGAATATTTCAGAGATTAAAAGGGTCTGTTTAAAACCACCAGTTGCATTTCTAGGTGACTGCCTGTCTCAAGTGAAGAGTGAAATATATTTCTTCAAATTGGTGTTGGAAGATGGATGTTGATGTTTTGGTAACTCAGGAATGTCTTTGCTGTCATTGTTGGCTTGAAATTGAGAAATACTTGTGATGTTTTTCGGAAGTATTTGATGTCTGACAGACCTCAGAGAGTCCGCTTGGAAGCCTACCTCACCCATATCATGTCAGATAGACAGATAATGACGTTTTTATCCTGTAATTGTATCAGAATTAATGTAACTGTATCATGGAATCATGCAGTACCCATACACCTATCATATATAGAAGGAGACATCAGAGATCGTGAATTTGGGATGCTTCATTTTTATGCCAGGCGAGCCGGAGGGGTTTAAGCACTAAATGCGAAATGTTTTCTCTATAAATTCCTGAATAATTTTTTCCCTGGCTGCTAAAACATGTATTCCATGTTAAAACCAGATAGATTTAGATCAGCTCTGGTAATTTTAGCAAACCTTTATATCGATTTTGTCCAACCATCCCCGTTTTTACTAATTGAAGGAAAATTATCTTTCTCCTTTTATAGTGTAAAGTTCACCGTTTTCCGCTTCACACCCCTTGTCCATAATTGGAACAGATCACTTGGTCTAGATGACAGAGAATGTGCCCACCTGTTTTAGCGCTGCTTCTGTTATTGGAAGGGATATATTGAAACTCAAACCAACTAGAGTCTGTTATGCAGTATCATGGAAGAAAACAGTTCCCCTCTTAGCACGGTCATTTAATTACTGGACCTGTACCAATGACTTATGTTGAAGATGCTGCTCTTTTTTGAGGGAAGAAAAATCGTACTGTGATGGAAGTGCTTGAACTCATTTATTATCCCACATACTGTGATGGGGATACAGGATATTATTCCTAATCTGGAAGGTCGTGGTAATGCACACAATGGATACTTCATGTGTGCAACGTGGATTTTTTTTTATTATTATAATTTCATGCATAAATGGTAAATGGAACGTTAAGCTTTCCGTGGCGTGGATTGGTCGCGCAAGAAAGGTATAACGGATAAAAGTAAGAGGTGCTTGTTTTCTCAAATGCAAACTAACACACACAAAAAAAAGTTAAGAAAACCTGACCAACTCCTTATATCTCCAGGCTACAGAAGACACAGATTCTCCGTTGCTCAGAGAGACGAAGTTTCTTGAATCGACATAAACTCGTCGTTTCTCAGCTAACCAACTGCCAGATATACATGATATATCTCATACACAGTCATGGACGGCTTCAAAGGAAAGGTTGTACTGATTACAGGTAGGACTAGATATATTCCTATGCTGTATATTTTTTTCCATCTTGATGGAAGTTGTTTATGTATTCACAAAACCCTGGGTTTTGCTGCTGAAATCCAGGATCCCGTCACAAACGCAGAGTTTTGGAAAAATAATCCACGATCTTGTAACAGAACTGCGCTGCTCATTAAAAAATTCTGCATTCAGGGAACAAGCTCTGGGATTGGTACAGTAAACTCGAAAAACGGAACAAATAGCCTCATTTTAAAATGTTATTGCTCAACGGTGAACAAAAAAATCCTAGGGTTTCATAACAGTTTTTGAAACATACAACGGTTTTGATTGATCATTTCATTTATTTATATCCAATAGCAAAACATAAGATTTTGCGACAAAAAAAACAACAACAGAAACTGGATTTTTTTCCACAAAACATGGGATGCGTGGCATTATGTTGAGTATAATTCACAGAACCTCGGTTATTCACGACACTTAACAATAATTCTCTGTTATTTCGTGTATCAACAAATCCTAAGCGATATCGCTTCATTTTTAAGATGCGTTGTTCAACTGTTGACAAAACCCCAATGATACTTAGGATTTTGTCCATTTGTTTTCACAAGTGGTGCGTAGACGGGTCACATGATAGTGCATCAACCAATCACAAGATCGAAAACACATTTGTTCCGAATCTCAGGGTCTTATTCATTTGCTTTTATAAGTAGTCCCTAGACTGGTCACATAATAGTGAATCACCCGATCGTAAGATCTATTTCATTTTGTCCAAAGCACAAGATCGAAAACACATTTGTTCGAAATCTCAAGGTTTCGTATAAAATAAAGTGTGTGAAATAATCCATTGGTTTATGCCAAAATTCCACCCAAACAAATGTGATGTTCTCAAATGTGATGTAACCAAATGTTGACATTTAATTTCAAGGGACACGTATCCCATGCCTCCTGTGTGCCGTTGACATATGTGTTATGGCAGGTAGTTGGAGCTCGTCATCAAGCGCGTTTGGTGTTGCATATGATTTTCCCACTAATATAGAACATGTCGTTTAACTGTACAAAGTCCAAGATTATGGTAGCTCGGAAAGGCATAAATAGGCAGAAAAACAAAGGTTGCGAACTATCTTCTATGGTCGAATCGTATCGTGTATGTTAAATATGGCAAGACGAGAAAAAACAGGGACTTAAAAAAATTCAACGATTGTAGAAGATATCTAACGGAACTTCGAAAGACTACTGCGACAAGTATGGGTTATACTTCTCCCTTCTTAGAATGGTCTTGATCAAAACGTTGCAAACATATTAAAATAATAGCCCTTTGATTTAAGTTGTTGTACAAACAACCATTTCTGACATCAGAAAGCAAAAGTATGATATGGATAAACAAAGGTGGAAATAACTTCTTAATGATCTGATCAAACTGCAAACATTTTTTTTCAGATAATTACTGGCCACATTTGTGCCTAAAAAGTGTCCCATAGAATTGTTTTATCTATGTTAGTTTAGCAGGTACAGTACCTCAAAGGTGTTGCTTTTGTACATTTTGGGTTTATGAAATTTAGCCCTTCACAATTCTAAAACAAAAACCAATAAAGAAATTCTATGTGAAGCATTTTGAGCCGCTTATGTTGGGAGTATTTCAGTAAAAACAGATTCCATTTTGTGGAGCCTGTAACAAGTTATTGTTACATCTGTATACCCATGTCACATCACAACTTCAGATCAAATAAGAGAATGTCTACATAAATATAAAAAAAAATCATAATTTAATTTTATTTAGGATCTGTTGATCATGGCCATTTTAGAAATGCATACTTTGCTTAGGTTTATGTGAATACTTTCTGCTACATTTAGCCCAATTGAGGCTAGTAGCCTTAGTTTACCGGAGCATAGCATACAATAGTTCACCTCAACCACACCAACAATCACAGTGACCTGACAAACCAAAAAGCTAATCTTCGCTTTATGATGCATCTCTATACTAGATTTGCAAAACAACCAGTCATATGCACAGACAATATTGTGGTGGCAAAGTTCATACTAGGTAGGTCACTGTCTCCTATAAATAGGGCACAGAGACATGAACATGCTATCGGCTGATTGCTGTCACATAATGCACCTAGGAAACAAATTTGAGTAAAATCCATTCTGGGCTTTGGACGATATCGGGGTAACCGAGTTTGGTGCAGACTTATGAGCGTATACATGTATGGACGTGCGGACGTGCAGACGCATGGACAGATGAACTCAAAACCATAAAACCTACCCATGTTACTGCGGAAGGCATAAAACGTCGCATCCCTGAATTTGAATGAAGTCCAGTTGGGATGTACACGAAAGAGTGTGCTAAATCTATGCGTGATGACGCAAAAATCCTACATAATGCAATAGAAAATTACAAACTAACAATATCCAAAATGATCTTTTGACCTGAAATCGGGAAGAAGGTTTTTGTTTACCGCGTAAGGGCTGATTCATCGGCTACCGGCTGCGCATTGGTTCTTTCGCATGTGCAGAAAAGTAATGTTGCAGAATTGGCTCAACGCGTAACTCCCCTCCAGTCGTGTAAAATGTCCGACTCTGCGAGGGTTTCCAGAATCGTTCGTTTCATACTACGAAGGTACTTCCCACCAAGTTTTTTAAAAATCCAGCTTGCAATTTAGGAGATAGTTAAAGAAGCGAAAACGCACAAAAAAAGCGAAAACGCACAAAAAAAGAAGAAATTGAAAGTGCTGCCAGTTGAACAACCTAAGATCTTGGGTCTCGAGAACTTTCCTTATGCAATTTTGAAGCAGTGGCCAAGAGGTATCGGAGACTTTTTATGATTTTATTTTAAACAAATCAAAACAGCTGAAGCATATAATAAAGTTTACTGGGGCGTGATCATTTTGAACAAATTAGAAACATACCCAAGCCACACCCGCTTCCATGTCCAAAGTGAATCTGGCTGACGGTTTTGCAGAGGTTGGAAATGTTAATTACCAAAGCAATCTCCGTTCACGAACATGACAATCAGTAATAACGCATACCATCATCCATAAGTAGGCGAATTAGAAAATAAGTTAATCCAAAGGAACACTATCTACTAATTATCTTTGATTCTTCCACGAGGTGTATTTTAACCACATTTCAGTAGGGATATTTGATAAATCTCTCAAATATGGCAAAAACACAAAAACCATGTACAATTAAAAATAGTCACTGCACCACCTGTTGAACAATATATATATATATATGTATATATATATATATATATATATATATATATATATATATATATATATATATATATATATATATATATATATATATATATATATATATATATATCCGTATGTAACTGGTGCACATAGAACATCAAGTTCTAAAATTAAAAAGAATGAATGTTCAACTAAACAGTACAAAGAATTAAAGGTAAAAATGTCAGTCCATAGTTATGTATCCATTAAAAATAATAATGTGTACACACTATCTGTACCGCATATACAATTTCCTCCCTTGTAAAAATGGTTTGTAGTCCTCGTTCACGGGCCTGGCAAAGAAAATAATCAAATAATTTTTCTGGTAAAAAAAATATTTTTCCAATTTAATTTTGCGCCTAACTTGTTCTTTCATTAAAAACAGATAAGAGCTACTTGCCTTTGAGTGAATATTATAATATTATTAAGAGAACAAATGTATTTTTCACACTTTGCTTCGTTCAGTTTGACCTCATGTGACTAACTGCCTAAATGCATGAAGCGACGGTCTAGAATTTTTATTTGTGTATTTTCAGGTTCAAGCAGGGGTATAGGTCGAGGAACCGCCATTGAGTTTGCTAAGCGCGGAGCAAAATTGTCCCTTACTGGACGAGATGTGGGCAAATTGGATGAAACAGGGACGCTCTGCCAGGAGGCAGGGACTGCTAAGGATGACGTAAGGAAATACATTGTACATTTATGCTGCGTAGTGGAGCATGTCAGATGCACAATTCTGCAGGATTCCAGCACCTGCTCCTGTGTCACATAACACTATTAACAGTTTCAACTAAAGAATGAAGCAAGTTTTGTTTGTCCCCACGTGTCTCCTCACACAAAGGGTGAATACCAGGGGAAGTTACCTGCAGAGGTACCACCCAAGCGGCATGTTCAATTCAGTCGCTAGCTGATGATCATGCGACTTCTGTAAAAGGGAGAAGATGTGGCTGCAGGCCAGCAGCGTTCAACTACCTCCCCTGAATCGGATTCTGGCAGTTAAGAAAATGTTCTTTATATAATAAATTAAAATGTTTATGTTGTGTAAAAAATATGGTGCCGGATTTGATAGAGGCATATGCACATTACTGGCAACAATGTATAATCATTGATAATCCCGACCATATTATTGCCCGGTTTTCGAAATCTCACACTTAACTTTTCAAATTTTATTTTCCAGAATCGATCCTGATTGGTTTCAACATCTGAATAATGTCCCTTGCTTAAATGATTTTTTTCTATTCTTTCTTTTTCTTTCTTTTTTTTTTTTCACTTTTAGATTTTACGAACTGTTGGGGACGTTGCCGATGAGACTTTCTTGCAAGCGCTCATAGACAACACTGTTGCGAAGTTCGGACGAATTGATATTTTAGTAAGTTAATATATATGATGCTGGTGTTTTGGACAAGTGACCTGACCTTCTAGCGTTAATAATCTTT
Organism: Hermodice carunculata; assembly: GCA_964020975.1. Lineage (NCBI taxonomy): Eukaryota > Metazoa > Annelida > Polychaeta > Eunicida > Amphinomidae > Hermodice > Hermodice carunculata. The sequence continues at coordinate 36,626,556 of OZ026623.1, forward strand.
TCACAGACAGAGCAAGACACCGACTCACGTATGATTGGCCTGGAAAAGGCCACGGGAGGCTCTAAAGTTAGTTCACTTCTCAGAAGAGGCCAACACGATGCGCAATTGAACTAATTTTTAGAACCTTTCCTGGCGTTAGACTATTATAATGAGCTTGTGACCTCGGCCATGGGTATATGGGTATTCTGATAGGGCTCCTCTGCAAGTCTTATTCAGATTATATTCCGTCAACACTTATTTTTTCAATAAAGAAAGAAAGAAAGAGAGAGAGAGAGAGAGAGAGAGAGAGAGAGAGAGAGAGAGAGAGAGAGAGAGAAAGAAAAGAAGAGAGAGAGAGAGAGAGAGAGAGAAAGAAAGAAAGAAAGAAAGAAAGAAAGAAAGAAAGAAAGAAAGAAAGAAAGAAAGAAAGAAAGAAAGAAAGAAAGAAAGAAAGAAAGAAAGAAAGAAAGAGGACATTGTGTCTCCGACCGATTTTGGTCAGTTGAAGGAGGGTGGTTAAAAGGTCGACACATACCGAGTTCTTTTCAGCCATCAGACATTTTTGGGTGGGCGTTGTTGATAGGAGATGCGATTCAAAATGCCAATGGTCGGTTTCAAGGACTTTTTTCCATAGTTCAAAGGTTTGCTGCCTAGACGCTTAATTTTGCTGGATCATTTGAAATTTCAAAGAACGTATACGAAATATCATATTCCGTTGTTTTGTTGTTCATTGAGATTTGAGACTGCGGTCGATTATATCAATGCACTATTTACATATCAGATGGTGACCAGGCGTCCTAAAGCCGGAAAATTTACGGCCCAAAAACGTGCAAGTTTTCGGTTTAGTGTAATTAATAAACTATAAAATATGTTTTTACCAATTAATATAAATGTTGAACATATGTGATGCATATAGAATATGGGATAAATGGGTTTTCCGTAGTGGCTTACAGGGCATTTGATTCACCATACTTGTGTACAGGATGCCCCTTTTAATTTCCCGTACGTCTTGAAAGCCATTATTTCTTAATTTTCTTATTTTCCTTACCTTGTGTTTGGGGTAAAGTTAGTCTGTCTCAACGTACTGGGATCCACACCCCCCCCCCCCCTACTCTTCCTTTTACATATTTTGGACTGAGTCAACAACTTTTATCTGCGCGCGTTGGGGGCAAAGCGCCCGAAATGCACCCAAAGGCGCGCCGAGGAAAGCTGTTTAAACTGCACTATTATACGCCATATAGCTGTAAGCATGCTGCTACATACATGAAAAGTGTTTTTACATAAAAAATGAAGTTAGAACCCTTAATATAGTTCAAAGCAGTTGGTTTTGAGTAGTTCGAAAGAGTTATCCGCTCCACAAAATCCATCTAAATTATGTCGTCTGACACTTCATGCGATTCGCCATAAGCTTCACCAATTTACTATAAACGGTATGATGCATCAATTGAAAAAACATTACACTTTGCTGTGTTCTTTTGGCTTTGTTTTTGTTTGTAGGTCAATAATGCTGGTATATCAGCGAATGTACCATTTCCCAACACAAGCACGGATACTTTTGACACGCTATTCAAGGTCAACGTTAGAGCGCCATTTATTTTGATGAAACTGGTCATACCCCACTTGATCAAGACCAAAGGTTCGTACACATCGACTCAGAAAGGTGACTCTCACTATGGGGGGGGGGGTCGAATGTAACACGTTGGAGACTTTGATGCTAAAAGTAAGGAGGACAATTTCATAGTGAATGTAAAGGTTATTTTGTATATACTTTCTGAGGTGTTTATCAGCATAAACTTTGAGGCATAATTTACCTATGTTTGTGCGTATTGACTATGAGACGCTGATACATTTCGCAACGATCATACTCTGAGCAACCACGGCATTCATAAATATGATATTTTCTCTTTTTTTTGGCATCCAAACTTACATTCACATTTCATTTTCTTTTCCTTTCTATTATTTGTCCTTTTTGTCATTAATTCTCCTAGAAATGCAATATAATTCCATCGAATCAAGACACAACCAAACCAAAGACACTGTATTTGATGTGGTGATGGCATCATGACGGATCTATTATTTCTAGACAATGTTAATTAATATTATCTCAGCACAATTTGATCGTCACATAGGGCTGGCTAGGACGGGAAGACTGTCTGTGCCTTAAAGTATAGCCCGGGGGACGTGGAATTTAATCACCCAAAGTTCATTTTATGGCTCAACGAACCTCAAATTGGTTTTATGATTCGATCTTGCGTTAGGAAAATTCAGCTTTTCGTATATACTGTTAAGATGTTCGTCTCGCGCAAAGTTCTTTAAAATAATTGCATGCATCTTACAGAATTACGAAAGAAAAACAAAAAAGTAAAAAACAAAACAAAACAAAACAAAACATCAACATTTGGATGTTAAGTACATAATATTATGTACCTACATATCAAAGACATATGTGCATTTCGCTACTGTATCTTACAAAACAGAAGGGCCGTTGTCTGGCGGTAAATTGTTTAGATTAAATTTATATGGGTCCAAGTGATCAATATTTCATTGTATCTCTGGTCTTAATATTTCAACGTATATCTTGAAAGCTCTTTTGATATTTTTGTGTAACAAAGCCAGTGAATACATGGATCACTTTGCAGTGGTTTCACACATTAAAAAGCCGCCGGCTGTATGAACATCTTGTGCTCACCTGTGAACTTCAGCTACAGCTGAAACAGAGCTAAGATAAGCTGAGCAAAGCTAAGTTGAGCTAAGCTAGATGTGTTGAATTGTGGGCTCATAGTATACGGACATAATTGACTCACGACATGCAGTTTAGATCTGATACATGTGTGTGCACAGGTGTGAGTATAAGATTTTAAAAAGAGTAAAGGGACGAAAAGGGTATTGACCAAAAAAACAACAAAAACAAACAAAAAACAAAACAAACAAAAAAAAACAAAAAAAACCAGCATACACATATAAGTGATCCAGATAGTCAACGTATTGACTTATCTTTACTACTTGTTATACATATTAGTCCTGATTCAAGTGTACTTGTGTGAGGTTTGAGGAAACCAAATCAAAGCGGAGGGAAGTTATAGGCCAGAGAATGACACAGATGCAAAATGTTGTAATTTATTTGTTCAACACGGCATGCGTTTGCGTTTTTTGGTCGCACATAGGTACAATATGGTTTCATGACACACGTCAACCGTGAGAATCACGGCGTTCACACATATCTACTTCACTGAACTAATTCTTTTGTGAATTGGCATGTGGCCATGTGGATGTGTGCGTTTTCTATTTTCGGTCAGGCGACAGGGTGCTCAGGCTGGTTCATACCCGGGCCATCTCGTAATCAAATATATACAAGTAAAAGCACCAGGCTGTTATAACCTGGAGATGAATGGTAGATACATATATTACTGTGACGGACATACTCAACTTCACCACTTAGTTTTTCTTTATGGCATGAATACTAGTTCTGATATATGTCTGTATTGGTTAATGTGGAGCAATAGTAAAACACACTTGCACACATATGCACACACACACATGTAGCTGGTATGCTTGTATTAAACATGTGAACTCGTGTTTTTACCGATCATTACGTCGTTCAGAAAATTCATTCAAAATCAGCAAAAATCACAGAGCACCTTCGTCGTAGATTAAGCTAAATGATATTCCCACCCGGGTTTAAGAGATTCTAGCATTGGCTTTGGGGCAGGAAGTCGCAACCTACGACAACGAACAATATTTCACACGCACAAACACACTGCACCACCAACCGGACATGCTCATATCCAAACGGCCCAATATGTGTGACTTAGAAGTAATTGGTGAAGCCGTTTCACAGAAGATTTCAAGGCATTAAATAAACAAAAACTAATAAACATATCAGTACAAATCCCCAAATCATTTGATCATAACGTTTTAAATCGAATTGATAAAGTCTTGCAAAGTACATTTCAGGCTAGTTTGAGGGCGATGTGGCTGTCGAAAAGATGTATAGGTTTAAAGGTATTTCATTATGGCGAATAACAATTTCATTCATCATATAATATGCAGCAAATGGGAAAAGTACTATACTCAATATTAATACCTCTTACAGAAAGGGGGACAACAAATCAACAGGACTTTACCTGACACACGACTGTTACATGAACAGTCAGTGCTCAAACTTGACCGGCCATGCAACAGAAAAGAGACGAAGATGTTTACAGCAGGCACAGACAGATAGACGGAAGTACTCCCAGATAGTTGAAGTTTAATCAATTTACATTAATTAAAATTGCAGGTTATACTTAAAATTATCTGGGAAGCTTACAGGAGCGTAACCAATACCATTTTGCAGAAAACAAAAAGAAATAATAATGTAATGTTGAAACGCCAAAGAATATGTAAATTTTCACAAAGCGTACAGATTGAAGAGTGGTATAAAACTGTTTGTTCAGAAAATGGAAAACATGTACATGCCAGAATACATAGTGGACACCAAAAAAAGTGCCCGATATCTTGGCAAGCTGCACGGCACTTGCGCTTAGGACTCACTTTCACACCAATTTTAGCAAGATTGAAGTCCAGTTGACTCCTGCCATGACATAAGCAGGTATATCACTGTGTATAAAATAGAAGCATATCTGCTTCCAAAGTTGTGTAATTTCGACAGCGAAATATATCGAGAAGAGAATGTAGATAACTTTGATTTCAATATTGATACTGGCGACGCATTTCGAATACTAACAGGTAGCTGATTCTAAAGGGGAAGTGTTGCTGGAAAAAATGAAGCATTAAGCAAACCAGTGCAAGCTCAAAAATGGGCCAGTTCAAATCTTGGACGAGTATTGTGATTAGACGTTTCAGGATTGAGAATATTTGGACTTACAGATTACAAGTGATTAGGAACTAATTTGTTGCTCATATTCTACATCACACTTAGTATGACATTTGAGGTACCAGACATTGCACTAATAAAGTTCTATTCGGGCTGCATTCAGCTGAACTCATTCGAGCTTTTCGGTGTCTGTAACAGTGCAACCATACCAGAGAGGAGTCATGTACCCCAGAATCGGCCTAACAAAGGAGACCTAAATAGTGACTACAGTTTGGCGGTCAAAACGATATTGCAACCTCTTCATAATAGTCATTGGTTTCCCTTTGTTAAGAAAAATAACCCTTATATGAACGATCCACCGCAAGACTGTCAATATTATGACGCCGATATGTTTATGGCTATTAACTTGCTGAAAAGTGACCGTAGAATTTAAGGGGTGGGGTGGGGGTGGGGGGCTGGATGAGTGGTCTTGCAAGAAGTTATCATTCTCCCATAGTTACCCATGTGGATACACAATCGTTCCCAACATAAGTGTGGAACGATTTTACGACCGAAATGAAATAAAAGAGAGAATCGTATTGGTTGTTGTTTTCTTTGTAAGCCAATCCGATTACGTGAGATAGAAAAAGGTAAGTGAAAGTTCTTTCTTGGGTGACGTACCTTAGCAACGCAATGTTGAAAGTGAACAAAATGGAGTCGAAACGGCTGCTGCAAGCACGCTAAACCAAGTTGGTTTTTGACAAAAACATATAGGATTTAACGTTCTGTGGGATAAACAAAATTCCACATGGCCGTGTCATGGGGAATGGATTTAGACAACAATCGTTTCAAACCGTTTAGTGCTCGCCTTAGCTTCGCTGTGAACGTTTTTGAAACTCTTGCTGTCTAAATCCATTCCCCATGACACGGCCATGTGGAATTCTATTTTACTGTCATTGTTCAGAGCATTAAAAGTAATGAGCCAGTTATTTGCCCAATCATCAATGGAGGAAAGATCAGAATTGTAGATTTCACAAGCAGTGACAGGATCGGCAACTGTTAAGTAAAGACATACATCATCAGCATATAATTTGATATTACATCAAACAATGTCATTAAGATGAAACATTAAGGATCATTCTCCAGAATTCTGTTTTTCTTGATTTGTACCAGATCTTGTCAAATGTCGTTCTCATGTCTAACATTACGAGGCGCGCTTTTTTGGTCTATCCAAAGCTAGAGACAATTCATAATAGACAATAAGCTACTGATTATTGGTGGAGTCACTAGGAGTACAGCCTGCCTGGGTGGCAGAAATCAACAGATTATCTCTGGAAAAACTAAAAGCGTGCTGAAAGAAGACTACTTTGCCAACACAGTTTAGTAAAGAGGCAGGTAGATAATTATTACAGAGGATATCAGCACTGCTTTTATGAAGTGGAGTCACATTTGCTCTCTTCCACCCAGAAGGAAACGTATCTTAGAGAAAGACTAAAGTGTTTTATAAGAGACCTGTATGTTGAGGGTGCCCCTTCTTACAAAAGTTTTGTGCTTACACCGTCGGGTCCAATAGCTTTGGAAACAAGCAAGTACCGATGACTTGCAATACTTTTTAATCGTTTCGACTGGTTATTGAAATGTATATTAATTATACCTTATATATCCATTTTTTGTACGTCTAGGTGCTGTAGTCAATGTTTCCAGCATTGCCGCATTATCAGCGGTAAGTAAGCTTTCAAGTATTGTGTGAACCTCGCAATATATCTACTTTTGTATTAGAAGCAAAGATGATAGTTATCCATTGAAATCATTCGAGATTTACTGGAATAAAATGGTTTTCCTATTTGCACCACAAGTCCATTTACATACCTGCTGAGCACTGACGTTTCATTTATTATTTTTTCAGGGGTCTTTAACGCCAGTGTACGCTGCAACCAAAGCCGCTCTCAGCAGTTTATCACGGTCACTTGCGATGGGTAAATACTATCACATTGTTATTGCTTGTTCTCGCGCGTTTACCACCTGAAGCAACAACTCGCCCTGGAGATGAGTTTTTCAATTTTAAATTATTTGGATTGCTCAGAATTCTGGAGTTGACTGCAATTTTCCATTCACCATATCGGGGCCATATGACAAAACATCCGTAATGTCCACCTGAAAAGCCATATTCTCATGGTCGTGAATTGAAAATGAAATCCATCCCTTAGATTAATATTTTCACATTTTTAATCCACTGTCGTAAAATATTAGATACTTTAGAGCGTGTGTGTGTGTGTGTGTGTGTGTGTGTGTGTGAGAGAGAGAGAGAGAGAGAGAGAGAGAGAGAGAGAGAGAGAGAGAGAGAGAGACATAAAAAAGAACTCATCCATGGCAGTACCGGCACTCATCACACTTGATTGTTCATTGGACAGTATAATGCCGCAAATTAAACTTGTTCAAAAGGGAGTGGCCTGTGGCGATTGCTGTCGTTGCAAGTTGGTTGCAACTGCAATTTCTATGTATTGAATGTGATAGAGTTAATATAATAATGTAATTACCTGAGGTCAAATCCTTGTCATCGGACGACCGGAATTGCGACCATATCATCCAAGCAGTGGGTGCAAACCATTCCCATTGGGCATAGGTGACAGGCCTATGGTGACGAAGACAGCGTGGATGGTAAATTTCTATTCGGTACTGGAAAAGCAGAAGAAGACTAGAAAAGAAGATTCGCTTCAAAGCAAATCTGTCTGTGTGCATTCAAAAGTTGTACATATTAAATGCTTTTATCCTTTGGTACTTCACATTACATTAACCTTATGGCTGGATGCAAATTTCAAAGTCCAAATGACGTTGACCTTTGCCCTTTACAGGTCACATATAAATTGCACAGGGTTATAATACCCACAATTTAGGCCCAACATGAACCAAACTGGATGAAAATTGACCAAGCTATGGCAAGATGAAACTTTCAAAGGGCCAAATGACCTTGACCTTTGCCCTTTTGAGGTTTTAAATTTTCTTTTATAAAAATGTGCAGTGTTGCAATACCTACAATTTGACTCCCACATCATTAGAATGGGATGGAATTTGGCCAAGTTAGGACTGGATGAAACTTACAAAGGTCCAAATGACCTTGACCTTTGACCTTTAGAGGACACCTGTAATTTTTTAAAAAATGTGCAGTGTTACAATACCTACAATTTGAGTCCAACATGATCAAAATTGGATAAAAATTGACCAAGTTATGGCTAGAAGAAAGCCGCCTTCGAAAGTGGCCTTTGACCTGGATATGACCTTTGGCCTTGAGATGACCTCTACCTGAAGTGAACCTTGACCTCAAATATGGCATTTTGGCCTGAAATTGACCTTTGACCTTGACATGACCTTGACATTTGAGATGACCTTCACCTTGCTATGATCGAACTCCTATACACTCTGGACCACATCTACTATAGAATATAAAATATTGAACATTAAAAATTTTAAGTAACCCTTATTTGCACAATTTTGAAAAGCATGACCTCTCATCATAAAAAAGGCCAAACGTCATCTATAGAAGTATTATAGTGCCAAATCTGGAGTTTTTATGTATAATACGTTTCAAATGAAATGTTGGACATATTTGCCTGTAAAGAAAGAAAGAAAGAAAGAAAGAAAGAAAGAAAGAAAGAAAGAAAGAAAGAAAGAAAGGAACAAAGAAAGAATTCTTAGCACACAAACATGAAAATTAGTAGTGCTCATATGCAAAACCAAGTTTTATTCATCTATCTATCTATCCATCCATCCGTAATTCCTTCTATCCATCCATCCATCCATCCATCTATCTATCTATCTATCTCTTTCACTTTGCCACTGAGTTTTGTTACAGATATGTTCTCACAGGTTGGTTACGTTGCAGGGAATCTTTTACTTCATTTCTTCTTTTCATAACTGAAGATTAAATATACCAACATATTTAAACAGCCACTTTTGGAGGATATGGTGACACTGAAGCGGGCTGTTGGGCTGTTTGTTCACGGAGAAAACTCTGAATTCCTTGTAAACAGCATCACCTCCAAAATGTGCCTTCTCATTGCTGCTGTCATAGTCCTGTAGTATAATGAGTGGATCACTGTAGTCTCTTTCACTCATGATGTTTTCATAAAACCATCTTTCATGTGGATTACCTTCTCAATAGCCTTGGCAAACATGTCCACAGTGCCCTTGGAGAATTCGTTCAGCACCTTTGAGCTTAAAAGTAATTTGAAGAGCCTCAGAACCTTTATCTGTACCCCAGATCACTTCTATTGGTATTCCTCACAGTGGCACAGAGATAGCCACAAGAAAACACGACCACATTGCTCTGCTAGATAAAGTCTCTCTCTCTGCGGTGTGTGGGATGTGATGAAATTGTACACTTCTTGCTTGATCAACGATGATAACACAAGGAATCCCCTGTCCTGCAGCCAATGTGCCATTTCTACTTTAAAGCTGTTTATGTTTACAGACAAGACATATTGCTGACTGGCATTGTGCGTCACTATGACATAGGGGTTTTTTTTATCATAACAAGAATCAACCCTGGTTGTTATTAAGGATATTGCATCAGACACTGGATGACTTTCTCCACAGCAGCACGACCTGCCAGGGAGGTTCGTCAGGGGTAGCCAGAACTGCTGAACCTTTCCCATGTACCTGATTAGAGCAACTAGCCCCAGGATTAACGCACATACCACCTCATCAGTGGTCTCTGGCATGGCGATCAGAAACTTGCAGACACATGCTGACTATTCGCTAATAACTACATGGCATAATGTAACATATTACAGTGGGCCATTTAACCCCTATCGCCATATTTACTACTTCTTTCAGTGCCAAATTTTGGACTGAATCAATAGCATTTCTCTCTGGAACTATAGACATGCTGGTACTTGAATGAATGTTTTTTACAAGTAATACTAATATAGGATCTAAATGATTATTCAGACTAGTTTGATTTAAGTAGATCGACTTTAGTCGCGCTTGGCGCTGAAAGAGTTAATTAAGGTTACGTTTGACTCTGCCAAACAAGCTTTGGCGTGATAACAAAGTTCCTGATTACTCCTATCCAAGACACTGGATGACTTATTCCACAGCAACATGACCTCAAGTTTGCACATAGCAACACACACATGGAAAATTGAGAGAGAATTTGCCTTGTAGAAAGGGAGATTCAGGAGACTGAAATATAAGGAAATTGTCAATATCAATATTATGGCACAAGCTATCGTAGCTATGTGTGTGATCCATAACATCTGTCTTTTGTCGCATTAGGAGAAACTTGCCATATGTTTTGAAGAAAGGACTACTAGGACTACTACATCATTAGTGATTGTAAAATAGACCATTAGTAGCTTCTAAGTGGTGTCATTATCATGAAGATCTTTGATGGATGAGCGCTTTGGTCATGATAGTGTTTATATAGACTGTTACAAAGTGTCTCATATGACAATACATTCATGTCATTAGTACAAACATTTGTCACGCTAACAAATGCTAATTTTGTTTGATTTATTGTCGCGTGTGCTCTTTGACCTGTGTGTGTCCTGCAATCATACAAAGTGATAAATCATTTTCTTTGTTTGATATGATTGGATCTATATGAATGGTGTATTTAAATATATTTTGGGAAAAATAAAGTACAAATGCTCATCCTAAAAATCGTATCTCATATCCTGTCATTTTTTTGGATATATGAAGGTTTGAAGTCGGAACAGATGACCCAAGGCTCAGATGGTTTCGTCTTTAACTCAGTCCTTTGAGAAAACTACGCAGTGTGTTGCAAATCTAAAATACCATTTTGTTAATTTCATTGTCATGACGATTTTGATACAACCTGACGTTTTAAGAACAGCCTTGGGAAAGTTAATTTACAAGCAAGTGTAATATATTGTTTAAGTGATGAACATTTCGTTTGATTGGTCAATAAACACGATACACCAAGCACACGCTCTTGAAAGAATACTAATCAGCTCGTTCTTAGCTCTCATAAAATGTATAGTGTGAAGCACTGTCTTTTAATTTAAATGTTTTCTGAGACATTCTGTAGAAATTACCGTAAAAATCACTCTGAACGGGACGCTTGTCCATAGTTTAAAATTGAACCATCCAAAATGTCCATGTATAAGTGTCAAACTATGAACTTGGACAAAAGCTCCATCTTGCTTCAAGCATCTTGTTGAGCAAGTCCAAAAGTTTTCTCTCTAGCTCTTGGGTCATGTAACAGATTATACACTTTAGTACCTTATTTGTTGCACTGTGCACAATACAGCCTTTCGTTTTGGGAATATCTCTTTTACTTCTTTACTGGCAACTCGTTCTAAATTTTCTTTTTCTGTTTCTTTTTTCTCTGCTTTCGAAGTTAACGATGAAGATGAAGCCACAACAGCAGGGTTAATATCGGCCTTGTAGTCATACCATGCCTTCACGTCTTCAAAGAATGAGCATTTCTTCCTATCATTCTCAATAGCTTCATTGCCGTTATAGTCTATTGTATCCCAATAGTTCTTGGCCACATTGTTCATTGATTTTCTGCCTGTATGGCGCTGAATTTTATATTTTAATTCTCGGTCAGCTGATCAGATATTTGTTGCCAGATTTGTTTTTAATAACCCTCGTGGCATTGAACTTTTATTGAAGGCTTCACACACAGAAACTAATTCTTTTGCGGCATCGTGTGTATATTTGGGGGCATATGATCACTGACTAATGCAACTCTCCTATATAATAATAATAATAATAATAATAATAATAATAATAATAATAATAATAATAATAATAATAATAATAATAATAATAATAATAATAATAATAATAATAATAATAATAATATAAATCATTAGGCCTCCATTTCTTGAGAAAGGTATCAGGACATATAGATAAAATGATATATAGTCTATAGATAAAACGGTGTACAGACATTCAGAGAAAATCGACTTAAAAGGGCATTGAGTACATATCAATAGAAATATTTGGCACTAATGGTATGTTGTGGGGTTTCACAGTGGTCCGGTCACATCCGCTGCCCCCCCCCCCCGCCCCCCGGCAATCCAAGGCGTTCCCAGCCAAGATAATCCATTCGATGCTAATAATTAAAATATACCATTAAGATCTCCCAACATTGGGCAAAGTTCAAATAGATAATATAGAGACATCATAAACAAAGAGATTAAAAGTAGCAGCCTACCTCGGCCAGACCATACATGGATCGGCGACATGTCTGAACTCTCTGCTCTATGTGTGTACTACGTGACATATCAGTTTCAAAAGTTGTACCCAGGATTTCCAGTTCTTTCATGATGGTCATAATTTAGTCCTAACGCTACAACTGGGTGTGTTTTTAAACAGCTGTTTCCCTGAAACCATACACCTAGATTCTTTAATACCAAATGTAAAGCGCCATTTCAAGGAATTGTTCACACATATATCAATTAACTATTCCAAACCAGGTATAGTGAGGCTAAATAAGCTGATGTCATCAGTGCCGGCAAGAAAGTTAAAAGTTTCATTGCCAACTCTGACTCCAGCATTACACAATGAGAGGTCTACCAGCAGATCGTTTCAAATATATATTAAACAGAGCAGGGGACAGAATGCTACTATGTTTTGTTCCCCTTGTGATTTTAATGCTACACTATGACTGTCGTTTCATCTCATCACTGGCTCCATCAATATCATACCAATTGTAAAGGAACAGCCGGTGTGACAGAAGAAGTACAACATTGTAAAATAAAAAAAATCAAACTATTATGCCATGCTGTATCAAAGCATTTTTCAGCATGAAGGGTACGCAGATAAACTGATGAGCTCTGATGCTGAAAAATGCAGGGCTAAGTCATAAGACATGCTCAAAGCCATGGCGGTGCCCCTCCCCTTTTCAAAACCCGAACTGGTTATCATGAACATTATCGTCAGGCATCATGAGTAGTTTGAGCAGCTTTCCGTGAGTAGATCTGAGTGTAGTGGGCCTGTAATTGTTAAGTTCTTTGGATGTAACGTATTTTTGAGGAATGGTGTAATAATTCCGAGCGATAGTGACGACGGTGTAATAGGGTAGGCAAACGTCACATTATAAAGTGCAACCAAGTGAGTGCGTAACAGATCACAGTTACCGTGCATGAAATGTTCTGCGCTGATTCCATCTGCTCCCGGGGATACATTTTTTCTCAGGGACAGTATGGCAGAATTTACAGAGTGATTCTCAAAAATGTTTATGTTCCACCACCCCTTAATGCTTAATGACTTTTTCATTAACAACTTGTTAACATCAATCTGGTCTTCATCAAGGTCAGAAGCATCGTCATCAGCACTACACTGTACAAGTCGGCAAGCGACTGCGCACGAAGGGAAGAGGCTATCTTCTGTTTATGTCACTTAGTTATTTTGTTCCAGAGACCCGTCATACTCCTATCATTATATAGCCTGTAAAGCTGAAAGACACCGCCATTAATCACATGTTGTATTATTGCCTAGACACCTAATGGACAATTTTGTTTCCTCTATGCAGCATTCATGGACTACACCATCCTTAGGTCCATCGTTACTCACTCTTATGGACCAACAAATCTTTTGCGGTCCCGTAGCTGACTCAGTTCGGGGAACAATATGCTTGAACTATTTTTTACTGGTGCAGCCCGCATCCCGCGCTGCATAATGCATTGCTTTGTTCAGCTTGTCAATACGGTATTTACCCCTGGTATTACTGGCACATTTTGCGTCAATAATTTTAAGTTCACCAAGTCTGGAAAACGTTGCAGAGGGTGCTGTTTGTCTGACGTAGCAAGTAAAACAAGTGTCTATATCATACGCAATATGACAGTGCGTCTAAAGTCAGATAAGAACAGAACTGTCACAGTTTCTTTGTTTCAGCAGTTTTGTTACATCTGAGTTTATATTCTATTCTACCCACAGCTAATAACTTCGAATATATGAAGCTATCCTTATCTCATACTTTTTAATGTCATTAACTTTGACACTAGTCAACAGCAAATTTGGAAGATACATGACATGATATACTTTACAAATATACAAAATTTATGCTTCTGGACTTTCAGAGCTGGCCCCGCATGGCGTCCGTGTCAATACTATAAGGTAGGTGCCCCAGCAATATTATGTACAACTTTTTCAAGACTAAGACTTCAATGCTGTTTTTAGATCAACAAACCTCTCAGTTAGGCAAGCTTATGAGATGGTCAGTCACCTTTTGTCACACAATAATCCATGTGCGAGTATACAAGAACAATGGCTTAATTGGCCTGTTAATAGCTGAATAAACAAGTCACGTCCCAATGGTCTTGCCTGATGTCCTGCAAGGGTGTGGGTATTTTACAAAAAATACACTATGAATATGTACAATTTCCCCAAAAACTGCCCACAGAAACCAGGGATAAACTTTGTATGAAAATTGCTGAAAAGAAAGTTTTTCAGTCACACTTGGTGCTTTACATACTTAAATTATTAAATGCCCAGTCAATGGTGGAATACATACTGTATTCAAATATATCCAAGTTTGCAGGACTTCCTATTGTTCTTTATGTTCACTCATGCATTTCACGCACATACACTATTGTCTGTATATCCATGCATTTTTCTTCCAGCCATCTTTCCATTCATCCTTCCACAATTTGCATTTTCAATTTTTACAAAACCGTTAGTCTGACCCGCTTTAATATGCTGGGACTGTACCTGTGATGGGACTTTACTTGGTTCATTCACATAGTAACACTGCAATGGTTTTGTGTTTCTTACGATTATGGAAGGTTCCTTTTGTAGCTAAATCTTTAAAATTGTCCTCTGAACCCACTTTGCCAACTGCCTCAAAATTTCAGAGACACTTGTGGAATGCTCAGACCTTAATTGTTCAACAGTGGATCTGCACTTTTTAGCCCAGCTGAATTGTTAGTCAGCTGAGCTTATGTTATGACTAGCTATCCTTCGTCTGTCCATCAGTTGTATACCATTCACATTTCCGACTTCTCCAATACCGTCAGCCAGATTCACTTCTAACTTGGTGGATATGTGCCTTGGGTAGATCTCTACCAAGTTTGTTCAAATGGTCAGGCCCCAGTGAATTTTAGAGTTTTTATGAAGTCTTTTGTTCTTTGATGGGGCAAATCTTAAAAAATCTTCTTCTCCGAAACCGCTCACCCAAATGCTTTGACATCACACAGGGGCACACATGGGTACTGCTTATTCTGAATCTGTTCATTTTTTCTTTATATTTTATGATTTTTTGTGTACTTTTACTATCTCTGACTTCTTTTCAACAACTGTCACTCATATTAAGGTGATACTGTGTGGATATGTTCCTTGTGTAAGGGTCAAACAAAGCTGTTTACTAGATGGCACTGTTATGGATTCCTGATTTTTAACACTTTTTTTTCAATTCGGGTTTTTCTCGGTGAATGTAGCTTTCCTATTGATTACAATGTAAGTCAATGAGTATTCTAATGCTGATTCAAATTTTCAGCTGCTCCAAAACCGTCATCCAGGTTGACGTCAAACTTTATAGCAATGTACCTTGTGTGGTTTTCTACCAGGTTTTTCCAAATTGTCACGCTCCAGTGATTTTTGAAATTTTTCTTTTTTTTGGGGGGGGGTCAAATGTTTAAAATCTTCTTCTCCACAACTGCTTACCCAGTTGCTTTGATATTACATAAGAACACTCCTAGAGACTCCTGGTTCTTAATTTGTTCACCAGGTGCTGCTGCAATTTTTTTAAATATTAATTTTTTTATGAATTTTTTATGTGTTTCCGCTACTTGTCACTTCTTCTCCAGAACTGTCTCTTAGATTAAGTTGAAACTTTGCAGATATGTTCCTTGTATAAGGGTGAAGCAAAGATGTTCACTAGGTAGCACTGCTGTGGATTCCTGAATTTTTACGATTTTTTTTAAATTTCAATTTGGGTATTTATCGTTAAATGCACCCTTTCTATTGCTTACTATGCAAGTCAATGAATGGACATTCTAATGCATTCTAATGGTAATTCACTATTTGAACTTCTTTGAAGAAAATGTCTTTCAGATTTACTTCAACTTGGTGGAATTGTGACTTGGGTGGGATTCTACCAAGTTTGTTCAAATGGTCACGCTCCAGTGATTTTTTTTTTATCTTTAAAAAGTTTTAGTAGGAAAGTTTAAGTGGGAATTTCTTGTTATTGTTATAACTTAAATAAGTTTGGCCAGCTTTGTGCCAAATTGGTAGGGATGTACCTTTTATAAGTGTCTACCTATTATTCAGAAATGGTGATGCTTCAGTGATGTTTGGACCCTGACCCCATTCCCAAATTCCAGGACAACTGAAACAAAATTTACTGTTCACTTTATAACTTGAGATCTGTTTTGAGTTAGGACCTTGATGTTGCACATGACAATGTTTCTCTATGAAGATGCTTAGACAGTACATGAGTGGCCTGGACCCTCGTGGATATACATGAATTTTACTCTTCACTATAACTAAAGAACTACTTGAACTGAGACTTTGATGTTCCACATGTTAGTGTTCTTCTATGAAGGTTAGAGTAACTCAGCTCATGGATGACCTTGATCCATTCCCAAGTTCACAGAGCTGCGAGTGTGCTGAATGTCTTGGTCAGCTGAGCATGGGCTGTTCTCAAAACCCTGTTGTGCAATTCTGAAATGAATTGTCTTTTTTGCTATTTTAGAGTTCTTCAAATGCATCATCTGATTAACCTGAAACTTGGTAGAAGTGTACCTTGTGGAAGGGTCAAGCAATGTTTCACTAAATGTCGTTATTCTGGATTCCTGATTTTTAACACAGTCTTCAATTTAAATATTAATGGTTAACCCATACGTTCTGATTATTTACTATGTTAATTAATAGGGACTGCAAAGGTAATTCATATTTTCGACTTTTTTCATTTTCAAAACCAAAAAGCCAAATGCCTTGAAACTTGGCAAAATTGTGTCCTGGCAGTCTGTGTCTATTTAGGTTGCTTACTTTTGGTAAAATCTTAAATCGTTTTCTCTGAAACGACGTGGCCAACTGTTTTGAAATTGTATGCAAACCCTCTCGGTAACCCAATACCTCCATTTGGTCAAGAGGTGGCACCACAATATTTTCTATTTTTGAAATAAATTTGAATTTGAATTCACTGATTTGACTATTCCAACAATGCTCTTTAAATTGTGCTGAAGTATGGTAGAAATGTTCTGCTTTGCAAATGACCAGCGATGGTATTGGGATTATTATGCACCAAGGCCAGGAGAAGGCTGATAGGGCACCATGCATGGTATGTATGAAACTGAAAGACAGCAATTTCAGAAGGAAACTGTTGAGTAATGCAAAAAGCCTCAAGTAGTCTGCAGTCAGAGTCAGATGGCAGCTTTATATTAACCCAGGATTGACCATAAAGCTGAGACACCTAGATAAAGCAGCACACACCAAAGTTACTGGAAGACGAAACTATAGGGAAACTGACCTGATGATAAAAGAATTTAAGGTTGCGAAACGCCCCCCCCCCCCCCCCACATCGTCAACGGAGACTCTCTGGGCCTAGTACAACAGTGCTCCTATAGGCATATTATTTTGGTCTCTAATTGCAACCAGGGCACACAAAATGAGAGTGCTGAAACTGACATTTCTCAGCAAGGACTAAATGCAGACTCAGTTTACCATTTAATGAGCATTAGGGAGGTGGCTAAACATAGTACTTATAATTTGTGACTGCTACTATGGGCGACAATGATATAAACTGTAATATTGCAGAGACTATTGAGGAGAGTCATAGGATCATTTTAGTTGATCATGAACTTTTAATGATTGATATGATGCTGTCACTGGTTAATTCCAAATGTAACTGAGTAGTTCTTCCCAGATGAGTCAAAGCACAGGTAAAATAAGTGATAGTACTGCACATAATATCTGCATTGGTTCCTCGTACGGGACTTGAGACATCGGTGCAATTCATGATGATATCATTAATTCCAGAAATTGTAAGTGCCATGTGAAGAGGGCATACTTGAAATGTATGATAAACAACTTTGAGTGTTTGCCGACTGAATACGATTTCAGAAGAAGAGTTTATGAATTGGAGTCAGGTGTAATCTTTGTCACTGGAGCGAAGCTTATAGCTGAGTTTAACAATTGCATCATTAATTTACCAGGATATACCTGAACACGGAGGTGGCATTATAATTTACACAAAATATGGCATATCTGTTGAATTGTGTAATGACCTAAATGGCTCAGCTCTAAAGGACATATTATGGCTATGGGTTATTTAGGGAGATGTTAAATAACTACTTGGTGTGGTAAGCAGAAAAGGTGGTGGTACTACTGAGCCGAATAGCATGATTTTGTTACAACTTGAGTGAGCTAGCGAGTTCAGTCATGGCGAGTTACTAGTAACTGGTGATATCAATGTACCTGTAATCGATTGTGAAAATTTTCATTCTGAAAGGCAATGAAGACTCTTCTTCTCACCTATTTTATGAGAAATGAATGATTTGTATCTATGTCAGTACACAACCGAACCCACAATTCAAAATGAAGATAATGTACTGAAATGTCTTGATTTGGTTATTGCTGCCAGTGCCAATAATGCTGATAATGTTAAATTTATATGTCCTTTGGGTATATCTGAGCACAGTGCATTAACTTAAGATTATGTTAACAAATGGTTTTGAAGAGCTTGGCAGCACTAAAATAAGGAGATATGATTACAACAAAGCAGATAATGTACAGCTATGGCTGAAGACACTGATGGAGCACTGCAAATACTGCTGATTACATTTATGCTGCTTTGTCTCATTTTCATAAAATAATGACAGACGTGATTGGTAAAAGTACCATTATTGAAAATAGGTAATGACGATAAAGTTCAGCCCCGATGGTATGATAAAACAGCTAGAGAACTGGTAAATAAAAATACTTTGCCTTTAAATGCTACTGTGAAACTAGATCTTACTGTATATATGATGAAGATGTTAAGAATAGATATGCAATTGCCTTTAATATAAAAGGATTTAAAATATGAAAAGAATCTGTGGTAAACGGTTAAAAAAATAGTAAAGCGTTCTGAGTAAACTGAGAACCAAACCTGAAGTACCCATATCTAAGCTCAACACGACAGATTTGCTATGACACGCAACAAGCTTGATGCAGGATGAAGCGCCACAGGTTCTTCTAATATGTCTATGTGGATGAAGATAATTTTATAAATGTTTAACACTTTCAAGTCTTGCCAATTTACAGGGCTTATGTACCCTGTGTTTGGTGGTTTATGGAAAAATTCAGAATGTTGGACCCAATTTACTTCTATCTATACTACTACCCTCCATAAAAACTATATATCGACTCATTCATTGGAGCTAGTAGTCTTGGATTACACCTTCAGCATATCATTGGGGCTAGTAGTCTTGGATTTCACGTTCAGCCTATCATTAGGGCTAGGAGTCTTGGATTACATATTCAGCATATCAATGGGCCCAGTAGTCTTGAATTGCACCTTCAGCATAGCATTGGGGCTATAGTTTATCAACCTTGCTCTAAGGAAACGGATTTTGTGAATATTACAGCAATGAATTGTTATATGCACATATATCCAATGCATAACCTTTACTCATCAATGTACCTTAATTTTTGGTCATAGGTGGTAACCACATGAACTTTTTTTCTTTTCAATCACATATTGGGGGCATTTCTGCAGCCACAAGCAAAACTTGGTGCAATCCATGTCTTCCAAGAAACGATAAGTGCACATGCACAAATGTGATTGACGGGTAATTTCAAAGTGCCGGCCAGGTTCGTATGTAAGCCGCAAAAATTGATGGTTACAGAAATAAATACAACACATTGCAATCAAATCTCTTTTAAGAGTAAGGTAAACTGCTCAGATTTGGCTATGTATGAAATACATGGTCATTTTCCCGCTATTTACGTAATATTTGCGAAATCCCCTTCTGTAACTCAGGGTTGACAGACTATAGTACTCTTGGATCACACCTTCAGTGAATTGATGGATCACTTGATGTTTTTTTTTTGTGATTTTCATCTGAAATCTACAGGGTGTGTGCTCAGTACATTCCAGTTAGTGATACAAAAAGGTGCGTCCTTGCTCAGGAAGGACTCTGCCTGCAAACTGTTAATCTGAATTAATGACTTTATTCACATAGCTTTAGGAACAGATGCTACAGATTCCATTCAAATTCACCGGTATAAACTATGATGCTACTTTAGATGACATATTTTGTACAAGTAATTCTAAGTCTTGATGATGTGAACAAATTACTCAAAAACATCAACACTAATTAGAATGTGGGCTCTGGTACCCGCGCACCCTGGTATTTTCAGAGAAGCAGCTGACTACATTTTCTTGCCATTGCATCGTACTTCCTACCTGTCATTGAACCATTGCATTGTACCAAATGACTAGAAATTAGCTTGTGTATAACCTATTCTTAAAACAGGATAACAGAGCTGTGAGCTCATATTCCAGGCATGTAATTTGCATGAAAATATTATCCGTCAGACAGGCAAAATATATTTAAGGTAATATTTCTTTAAGGAATGAGCAACATGGCTTCAGAAAGGGACATTCATATTTAACCAATTCACTTACAACTTTGGAGGAGTGGACGTATAATGACGGTTTACCTTTTCATGTGTCTTATGTTGACATTCCAAAGGCATTCAACACTGTTCCCCACACAGGGGAGGGGGTGGAGTATAAACACAGTTACAGCATTAAGGGCAAGGTGAGCAAATAGTACAGAAGAACATGACCTATATTCACAAATTTGGAACCCAGCAATGACAACAAAGAGATTCCAGAGTTACCAAAGCATCAACATTCAGCTTCCAATATCAATGTGAAGAAACAAATTTCATTCCTGACTTGAGACAGGCAGTCACCCTTAAATGGCAACTGGTGGCTAAAAGGGATTGAGGACTCTCTTGATGATCGTAAGCAATGTGTTACTGAAAATTGCAGCAGGTCATGCTGGGTCAAGGTATTAGGCAGTGTGCCTCAGAGTTCTGTCCCTGGCCCCGTTTCTTTTTTTTCTTTGTATATTGATGACTTACCATCAGTAATAAGGTGTTCTTGTTATATATTTTTGCAGATGCCACAAACGTTTATCGTTGCAGGTTGTCTTTAATTGATCATGACTGATTGCAAAGAGATTATGATAAGTTGATCTGTTTGGATTCAACACTGTAAGGTACTTTATGTTGGTGATAAGAGTTCTAAGTGTAACTATGGTATTGATGGTAATGTACCTTCCATCACAAGTTACAAAAGTCATGTAGGAGTGTAAATTTTTAACGAGTTGCATGTCTCTAAACATATTGGTAGAGCGGCAGCAAGAGGCCACAAGATTCTGGGAAAGACAAAAATATCTTTCACACATATTGGTAATAAATCTTTCTTGATTTTATATTAATTTAAGTTTGTCCATTTTTAAAAAAAGTGCGCGCATGTATAGTCTTAATGAATCAGAATCGATATGAATGTACTGGAAAAAAGGACAGAAAAGAGCCACAAAACTTATACCAGAAATCTCGAATTTAACATACAGAAACAGATTATGAGAATTAAAGGTAATTACACTATAGGACAGAAAAGGTGAAATGATTAAGGTCTACAAGTTTAGGTACAATATTGAAAACGTAGAGTGGCAAACTTTTTTTTCAAAGAGAGTCTGTATCATGGGTTGAGCGGTCATCCATTTATGTTTAATGTCAAGCATTCTGGACTAAGTAAAAGAAAGCACTTTTGCCTGTAGAACTCTTTTATTGTATATAGAAAGGTCTGCCTCTGCATTTGGTTAATGTTCCAATCATTAATACTTTAAAAACTGTATGTCGCATACTGTTATGGTTTTTGAATTATTGAAATGTATTTTTAATTGATTACTGTACGATCATTTAGGTTTTTTCTTTCAGCTAGCTAGCACATATGATCCGACCATGTTCCCGCTGATTGTTAACATTAATTATTTCTCATGATTTGTGTTCAGTATCATTTCTCTTAGTCATTGAGATTCAGATGTTGTCGCCCATGATGTGTGCTTTTAATGTACAAATGTACAACGTCCACCACAGGAACAAAGGATTTATGAATTATGTTACCTTTGAGCTTGGGTAACCTTCAAAAGTCAAAATGACACATCAGTTCCTTTGTCTTGGTGATGGTTTATCCTAAGCCCATGCACAGTATTAAACAGGAATATGAAGGTACCAATTGAGTTTCTTTCGATGTAAGTTTGTTCTTGAGTGACGTTGAAAGGCCAAACTGACATTTTGCCTTCTATCTCAATACTGATGGATCATATGCCGATGGTTACTATAACACGCACATAGACAAGTAGCCGTGGGGTTTCTTTTATCGTAACTTTGAATTGGAGCGACCCTAAAGAATCAAAATGACATATTGGCTTATATTGTGGTTACTGTGAGTTCTTTTCATTTAAACCATAACTATGTCTGAACTGCATGTGTGACGGCTGATATTGTTAACAGTAATCACCATCTTGAAGAAAGGTGATTTTGTTACCATTCAACAGGCGTTACGTGACCGCTATGATCTATACATCCAAAGTCAATTGAGCACAGGACTATCACAGTCTTCTTGTTAATATTTGTTGTTCTATCTGAGGTACAGTTATCTGAAGTTGACTGATACCACATCAAAGGAAAGTTTCTGTTCATCGATTCTGGTGACAAAACCGCATGAAATTTTATTTAAATTTTATTTAATTCCAACACTCTTTTTTTATTTACTACATAAACCTTAGTTTGCTGCAGATTTGAGGGCTCTGTCTTCAAAATTGAATGAGCTGAACAGATATCAACGGTGAACTGTGCTCTTTGGTGTAATTGTTACATGAAAAGATGCTACCGTCACACATTACAAAATTGTTATAAACAGACTTTTTAAATTGATAGCTTTCAGAAAAGGATGTACTTTACCATACTTCAAATCCTAATAGAGGGTTGTACGCCATAATACGTGGAGGTCACTGCTAACCTAACGCATAATGTTAATCTGACAAACCTATGAACAGATCCAGCTGCTAGACGTCACTTTTTGGAGCAAAGGTCATGTGTACGAATCGTTACCAACATTTGTATGAAAAGGCGCCAGATGGCAGCGTTCGTGAAAGTTTATCTATTAAAACATATGACCATCATATTTTTGACGACATGTCCATAGCAGTTTTCCCGATCGTAGTAAAAAGAAAATCCAGTCTTAAAAGAATGGATAAAACATAGAGCAGTTACCGGGTCTCTTTTGTACTTTATGCCATGTGATTTATGCTTTACTTTTAAGTGGTCGTATAAATATCTCTTCTATTTCAGCCCTGGGTTTATAAAAACAGATTTCTTTGAAAGGGATGGTGTTATGCCAAAGGAGCATGTGGAAAGGTATTATGTTTAGAATCTCTATTTTTTTATGTTTATTATGATAACACGTGAAATTGCTTGCTGGGCCTATTCTGAGGCCCTTTTGTATCTGGCTGGTGGCCTGTGGTCCATGTTAATTGCCTCAAAGGCTTTTATATAAGCAGACAGCATTACGAAAAGGCTTCGTGTTTCTGATTCGGATATTTTATGGTAATACCTAATCTAGAATCATTTCAAAAGTGATGAAAATGTATTGATGTCGACCTGAAAATAACACACAATCTGTTCCACGGTCGTTTGTATTTTTTCTTTTCACGATACATAACAAGGGTATAAGAATAAATCACAGAAAATTCAAATATCAAACTTCATGCACCAATGAGCAGTTACAATCACTGAAGTGATGGTCATTGGAAAGGTTCTTTATTAAACGACATTCATTTCCGAGATCAAAACTATTTTTTAGCCATAAAGACTGAACAGAAGTACGCTAGCTGAAACTTGTCACATTATGTACCATTTCAGTTTTTGCAGGAACTGAGTACTGTTCAACCTGTTGGGCAGATCGGTACTGTGGAAGAGGTGGCGCACTCGATTGTGTTCTTAGCCTCGAAGGAGTCTTCCTTTACCGTCGGGACTGACCTGGCAGTAGATGGTGGATTCGCAAGGGCAATCCCAGCACCTCCTCTTGCAGATCAATAATGGGCTTGTGAGGCGCAATTGTACACACACTCACAAAAAGCCAGTAACCCAAGGTGTACAGCCAATTTCTTAAACACATAAACAAAATCAACCACTGTCTGACAAATACTTGTGCTCAACAATACCAGCGAAAACGTGGACAACTGCACGCCAGCTGGTGTGCCATTATCTTTAAAGCACCTTTCCATAACTTTAGAAACGCCTGGTGTCAACTTTCGGGCGTTTTGCAAGTGACAAGTAGAGGACTCGGCTAAGCTGTGAACAAGCAGCGTCCCATCTCATTAGGAACCCGACTCTGGTCCGCATTGCGCATTTTCTTCCATTATTGCCAATATTTTCATTAACTTTTTCCTTCATTTTCCTTGACAAGTAAAATAGCATGTTAGTGTTTGCTTATTGGATGCCTTGTGCAGACATAATCAGCTGATTATTAATCCAATGTGACATGTTAATTTTTATGCTGTGTTTCAATGTTCACACGAAACAGCTGATCATGGGGTGAAAAAAATGCAGGTTTCACTCCCTATTCAACTCAAAACATAAAACGTCTTCCGTGCTACGATATCAAACGAAACCTAAATATTATTGACTTATTAAGCGTATTCCGTCAAAATGAACCGCCCTTTTCCCACCCGTAATACCACACTCACAATGGCAAACTTGGCTGCATCGAATGCAGGCCAAATATGGTAAATTATTCTGTGAATGAAGAGGTTGGGTACAAAAACTTCTTGCCTAGCACAGGAACAGATCTTTATCTTCTTTATATCAGAAAATTATAACATGACATATCTTAACATAATTGTGAAGTTTAAGGGGCTAAACGGATGCTGCTTTTATGTGTACGCCCCTTGAAAAGGGCAACCTGTATCCTCCACTTTCACAAGTGCCGACTTTCACCACCAGTGACCGCCACCTTCTCGAAGTTCTGTATATGCGTTTAATAGTACGGCCATTAACATTTGTAAACATACCGCTTAGTGCTTTGCAAAGATGATCAAACTTTGAATAGTACAGAAAAACACGATCCACATTCTTTAATTCCAAACCCAACAATGACAGCAAAGAGATTCCAGACTTGCCAAAGCATCAAGATTTCTCTTCCAATACCAACGTGAAGAAACAAATTTCACTCCTGACTTGAGACAGGCAGTCACCCATGAAAGGCAACTGGTGGTTTTAAACCGGTCCTCTCAAGCTTAGAAATATTCATCATTAACTGTATACACTAGTTCTTTTCCAAAATGTATAGGCCCAGCCACCCAAAACACATATTTTATTACTTCTGCCGAAAATAAAAAGAGACCTGTTAGGCCTATCACCTTTTAGTTCTCCCGATTTGTCAATCAGCAAATTTTACAGCAAAAGAGTAAAGTAGGCCTACATCGTTTTTGTGATATTTATGAACCTGGAACATTATAAACATACTCTACCTCCACTATAACTATGAGTCGGAGAACAAAGCCCACAGAACAACATAGCCAATGAAGTAATTTTCAAATAGTACAGAAAAACATGATGAGAGTTATAAGAGAAAAAAAGTGTGGCAAACAATATATTCTGTACACCTGGTCTACAAGACGCTGCATCTTTTATCCACACTGCCACTTTTTTCTCATTGATAGCTTTTTGTTATATACCATGACACAATTATTCTATCATAGCTTGGGGCTATTCATGTGATCGAGTTGTCACAAGGAAAGCAGTTCGTATGGTAATACAACACACTGATCCTATTTTCTGCAAATGACTCATAAAAGTACAAAATGACTTGGCTTATTCCAGCAATGGGAGTTTCTCTGGACAACGGAGGTAAGAAAGCAACTGTGCACAGTGGTTCCGCTTGTGGAAGAACAAAATTATTCTTGCCTTGAAAAGTAACTTGTCATTCCCTGCCAGACAGTTTATGTTTTAAATGATTAAATTCGAATACAACTTCTGTTGTATTGAAAAAGACATTTGCAGGCAATCTAAGCTAAGCCCCTAATGACTCAGACATATTCAGACTGATTTGCCAAAAACAACAAAGCGTCCATGATTTATTTCAAAAAGTAATACAAAGCAAGCTAGTGTATCAAAAGGACTGACATTTTTGAAGACGGTATCACCTATAACCCAGAAGTCAGGATGACCCCTGTTTAAGTATTATTATCTGCTATCATGGAGGTCACCTTTGAAAATTTCATGTAGATAAGTAGAATCATTGCTGAAATTAGTAGCAAAAACCCAAAACCCTGAAGTATAACAGAAGCTATTTACAACACCCCAGACGAAACCAGAGACGTATCTACGTATCGTTAATATTTTCTTGGCGGCTCGTTAAATATAGATGGACTGTGATCAATTTTTCTGGCATTTCTCAATGAACATTGTGTCAACGAAGATGTCGGTGTCTTGTGTCGTCTGAATTGGCAAATTTTAGAGAAGTGAACATATGAACGAAGTATCTACGCGGCTGATTTGGCCACATCTGTGAGAAAACTTTAACTATTTTGGCATAGTACATTCTACACTTCTGGCAAACCTCATTATATAGTTTTAATAGCAACAACAATCCCGGAAACATTACTAGATCACATTATTTTAACTGTAATGTGCGCAAATGTGGCAGTTATAAATCTAATACAATCACATCTGCATGAACTCTGGCGTAATTTTTGTCTGATTGAGTGACTTCTTTTTCTACGACATCGTACACGCATATACATGGCAACGATCCCCCGTTCTCCATATATATATATATATATATATATATATATATATATATATATATATATATATATATATATATATATATATATATATATATGCAACAATTTTCAGCATTTTAATGCATTTTCAGTCTCCCTAATGTATGCATGTAGAACTATTTGTCAGTGCAGTAGGATAATTGTGTTAGTTCCCGTTGTTAGCGTGACAGTCTATTAACATTTATGTAGAAGCTTATTGTGACGTTCACTTTTACATCACTAGTTTTTGCCTATTTCTTGACGTCATACTGGTACCAATATTGAACGTTCTCTGCATAAAAATAAAAAGCCCTAGATTATCATAGAGAATTAATAAATTACACTCTTCTGATAAGGCTGTATTTACGTCAGAACAGAAATTTGTTTTGTTGTTTCTCTGTGTCAGATTCAATTGTTATCGGATAAAGTGGGCACATAAAGAGCTGAATTTGTCGTGTTTCCGGTACTCTTATTTGCTGTCCGTACACCGTCATGCACCTAAGTAGTTCTATGTCTGTAGATCCTGCGTAGGCCTCATCACATCCCCGACAGACAATTGCATAAATGAAATCTTTATTTAAGAAATTCATGTCTGTCCTAATTGAAAATGTGACAATTTCCCAGTTGTATCCAACAAGACTGTGTCATTTACCGCCATGTAAAGCTAGCTTTGTTACAGTTTGTTTCAAATTGTGAGGTTGTCGTAGCCTTTCAAAGGAATTTAAATTTGTAAACAATTCTTTTTAAAAGAAGGTTTCGTTTCCAAAATTTTAACGGTTTCTCGCATTGGTGGTATTATCACTGGGTTGTTAGGATTATAAGTCCAGACCATAACCAGCTGGCTCTTTGTGTTACAAGCTCGCTTCGCATCACTTTAAATGGGCAAATCGGGGTGACCTTGGCTTTTAAAAATGTTTGTTCACCCAGACGTGTCAGCTTTGTATTGTTGTCCTGTAGTATTGTAAAAATGCTCTTTGCTTGAGTGTGAGGAATATTTGTCTTGGATGACATGCTTTGAATGGAACATACTGATGAATGCTGGATGGGTCCTTGTTAAATGTATCGAATCAACCTTCTCTGTCATTTTAACAAACTTTTAAACATAGAACTGATAAGTCGCCTTCACTGTAAATTTCGTATTTAATATTTGCTTCCAGCTGATGTAAAAACTTGATGAAAGTCATGCAAGTTTGCTAGTGGCTTTGTCTACGGAACAAGACAGGCTTTCAGGTACCGCTTCTTGTTCCTTCTCAAAAACGTGGAGAAAAATTCTGATATATTTCTAAGTTTTTAGTATAATCATATTTCAAAATATCCCAGACTGGGTCGCACAAGATGGGGCACCCATTGTACACCCTTTCTTCTGTATGTGGCATTCTCCAATAACTTTAAACCCATTATGTCATAATATTAATAAAAGTCCAAGTACAATAAAGTCTGTCTGGAAACTTTTTGATCTGAATATTTTTAGCCAGTATTCCATTGAATTACACGCTTTCCTAGCTAAGGAGGAATATTACTGTATAGACTAATCACATAAAAACTAAATAAATAAGAATCCTTGATTTGTTCTCTTGGTAATATTGTTGATGAAGGCAAATGGATTTTGTCCATGAGTTCACTGCGCCTACTCGTGCTGCATACAGGCTGTGCAGTGTGATTGGTTGGACTTTCAAATACATAGGACGAATAGAGTGTGCATATTCAATTTCTTGTTCTCACGCCTGTTTAATGTCATCCGAAGCTGAGAGAAAAATAAACACAGAGCTGGTCATTTTCATGGTAACATGGGCACAAGGGCTCTGTGGTTGGCTGTTCACTCAATGGCCGCCATTCCCATGGTAAGAAGAACAGAGCATTCACCTTTGCTGGCTGCTGAACCAGTATCTTACCTAGCTTTGCAGCATTATACACAGAATCATGCAACAGCATGCAATACAATTTGAATTATACAAAACTCATGAAACGAATGTTCACTTCTAGATATAATGATAATGGCAAAATAAAGTTCAAAGTATATGACAAACGTGATGATTTTGAATTTAACATAGTGAATTACTGTCACATAGATAGTATTTTTCCATTTGGGCTAACTTACGGGTGTTATTATGTGAAGGTTAATTGCCTTTGCTAGAGTATGTGACTAATTTGACAACTTTGACTCCCGTTTTTTCAGCAAGGATGGAAAATGATTATACAGCTAATAGGTGCTTGGTGGTGTTATATTAATCATGTGATAAAATATGTGAACCTAACAATTGCAGTTAGCATTTTGTACAATGTGTATGTGAGACAAGATATATCTAACAGTTGAGAGGTGCTAGCATTAAATCAATTTACACTGCAGCCAACGTTTGTAGGTGCCAGTCTGAAGTCAGGGCAGACATTTGCCTTCACACTGCATTTCATATTCATTCACTGGTATACAAAAATATCGTAAAGTTGTTGGTATGACTACCTTGAACTTCAGGATTTCGACTTTGTTTGACGACTGATGAGGTTTGATTATGGGTGGTTTTTGTTTGCTTGGATTTCCAGGTCAGTTTCTCTAGCATGGCAGAGCACTCTTGTCTGCTTCTCTTTTCATTACATTCATTATCTTTATGTTGTCAATATGACATCTTGATGTATGTTGTGTGTCATATATTCAAGTCTTGCTGTTAGATCTGGTGCTGCTCATGTTGATAGGCATGTCAAGATTTGGGCAGTTTTCAACCTGGACTAATTTTAAAAATCATTGTATGTCATTATGTGAATCTGTATGGCGCTGAAGCAAAGTCAGTAAAGGGAGTTTCTCTCCACCCTTTCGACATGCCTGCTGCCTGCCAGAAAGATTGGCAACGGCCCAGGGGCGTAGCGACTTCACCCTTCCTGTTGTAAGCCCCAACACAACGTTGCCAAAGTTTTCACCAGACCAATCTACGGGTTTTCCTCATAATGGCTCAGGGCGAGGCGCAAACATGTTTGAGTTCACGCTCCAGTCTTAGATTATACAGATCACGACAGGCTCTATAGTTTTTTTGTTAAACATTTTTTCTGATGTACAAGATAACATGGGCTTATGGGGAACTCTATAATTCGAGAAAAAGAAATCAATTTTGGTGCCGAAACGAAATAGATCTCGCGGATGAAACAAGATGTAAAGCAGTGTTCTTGTTCATTTTATCTCATAAATGACGATCATGATGATACACATAACCAAAGTACAATTAATTGAGTGTCTTTCTCGTCAGTAACAATAAGGCATAGTTAAATGTCCGACATCTTTTTGGCTAAGAACTTTAAATTCGCATGCCATTTCAGGCGCAGAGCTGGATGGGGGGGGGTATTTTGAGTCATAAAGCGTCATGCTGGCTGGCGTGGAAGGCACGGAGCCATGCCCAGGGGATGGTGGTGGTAGTGTCCTGAGGTAAGCTCCCCCGGATAGTTTATCAAAAAGGATCCCCAAAAAGCGCATTTATAGCAATCTCAGCAATATTTTTTCGTCCTTACCTCCCTCCAACCAGATGTGCTCTTCTTAAGGTAAAAATGAGTGGGTAACAAAATGATTTAGGAAGTAAGCTATCAAGACTACAAACTCGTATTATATTCTCAGATTTGTAAAAAAAATATTACTGTGAAAACATTGCAAAGTCGAGATGGTCATCACCACAGACTTTAATCATAAAGCCATATTCACATAATCAGATCGTAATGCTATAGTCGTGGAGTCCCATCATCCTTTCAGAGTATGGTTTAAGTAGCATACTTGGAAAACATATTCTGTCACGATATGACTCGACTCTATGACAATGACTTTTTTTACCTGAGTACGTGAATTGACTTTAAATGAACAAATGGAACTCAAATTGAATCCTTTCTAGTCTTATTTATGCCTTAGAGAAAATTAGTTCATGAGAAATAATACTTTTCAATTTTGTTATGGTAATAATTAGATGTGCACAGCAGTTTGTCATCGTGTCCTTGTATATGTACTTTCATGTCGTCAAAAATAAAACAAAAATTCGCTTAAAGGACACGATTTATTGATATTGCTACGTTTCGTCTTTTTGTCCAGAACCACTTCTTAGTAAGCATTACCCTATTTCGCAGTCCGAACTATTTATTCTCCATAAGGTAACCTGTCACTGTCTAACCTATATACATATGGAAGTACTATTGTCCATATTGCACACGTTCCTATGTAGAATTTTACTTTGGCTGTATTAGCCCAAATATATTAAAGGGGTTTCAGTGGGTAGCGACTAAGAACATGTTTCGAAGCCTTTACCCGTATATGTCTCTGAGTAGCCGCTCCTTGTCTAAGCTAAGTATTCAGCAAAGACAACCCACATAATAATGAATAAATATGAACGTGGCAAATGATGAATTTCCTATATGCGTGAAGCTTTGCTTATAAATGCAGAGCTTCATTATGAAAGAAGAAAACCTTTCAAACAAATCATAAATATTATATGTGTATAGCACTAGTTCAGACAACAGCAATTTGACTTACCCCTGAACGCGTATGTACACTTTCTAGCTGGATAGCTTATCTTAGTTAAACCAGCTGCCGGTATATACCTGAAGTAGAAACAAACTGGGGCATTATATTCAGTCCCAGTGATTATAAAATAAACAGTTGTCGCTAGACCATGTCTACAAACCAAGGGAAATCCTAACGAGTACTGCAACAATGGACATCCTGCACCAGAAATGAAAAAATATATCCATAATGACACCTACTCCTCACTTTGGAAGTCTCCAAAGAATTAAACTCTATTTCACTGCCAACCGGAGTCAATATTTCAACGTAATGTGTCAGATTTGCAACATTGAGAAAATACTGTTAGTTTTGAGTATTGTTTAATATTGAGTGAATGTGCATTTAGGCATGTCAGAAAAGAATGAAAGTCATTAGCATTTATGTCAAAAAAATGTTATCAAAACATTATTTTTCTTACCTCTATTTTAAGTACAATCAGGCAAACTTGTAACTGTCATCAGCCGCTGCTTGCTACCGATAGCCCCTGCAGGTTTAACATAACAACAAGCTAGCCTATAATGTCTGAAAGGTGAATATATAAAACAGAATGATGCCAAAACATAAAATTAAGTAGCAAAACAGACGAGTCTATAATCTCTAAAACTATTGAAACTAAACTTTCTAACCATCTTTGGATATTAAAAGCAAAATTTGCAGAAATATTTGATCAAAAGTACATATTTGAATCCTGTTGACTCAAGTTTATTGTAAACAAATTTCTCACAAGATGCAAAGACCTGAAATTTAGAACAAATGCGACCAAATCTCAAAAATTGTGACAAAAATATATGGTCTCCAATAGCTTCTGATATATTACTGTCCGGGAATGGATAGTTAATCACTTCAAAGTTAGACTCATCTATTTTGTGATAGGCTTTAATACAAAACCTGTCATTAGTGACCCGAATATCCAATTCCAGAAACACATATCTGAAACCATCTGAATGGTTACCCTCCAAAAGGATATCTTTTGGGCAAATTTCTTTGGTAGTCTCGTGAAATTTTGTACATTTACACAAGCAAAGTCAACAATTTATCTTGCGTTGTTTGATAATTTTGTAGTCATTTTAGTCCCATATACTTAAATTCAAGTAAGGATCAATATAAATTTGCAAGTAACGAAGAGCAGCTGCTACCCATTGGAAGGCCTTTTATTTGTTGAAGACCAATGATCCGCAATGAAGAAAAGTGTTATCCAAAAGAAATTTTATAGCATTAATCAGTTTCAACACCGTAAGATTTACCGCTACTTTTTGAATATTCACTGTGGGACCAATATGTTTTCTATGTACATGAATTAATATGTATGTGTGGTTCACCATTATTTTTCAACTTTTTGCTTATTAATTCTGAAAGAGAACTTTTGACTTCATCCATTTGAGTACAGTGTGGAAAAATCAAAACATTTGATATTTTTTGCTTTCAAATCTTTGATTTTAGATACAAACTCGGAAGAATTGCTAATGCTTCAAAAACAATTTATTTTACAGTTTTTAGAAATTGCAATACAGTATTTACGGAAATGATTCCTAATTGCAGTAAAACACAATGTTTCTTCTAATCTAGAATTAAGGGATTTTATGTAACTTGGGTATCCATAACAAAAGTGGAATAGAGGAGTTCTCTTCGGAAATTTTGAGAATAAAATTGCTTTTCATCTATCTTTATCTGTGTATATCAAATTATCAATGGATTGTTTGCGTAATTTATATATACTAAATTCCTCTTATGTCTGAAACATTGTTTATACCAAGTTCAATCCTCAAAACATCCAGGTAATATTTTTTTGCAGATGATCCCAAAATTGTCACCTGCCTTATCAATGTTACTGAATACAAATCTTTCTTGTAGTACGTTAACTGATTTTAGATTTAGGTTGTTTTAAATTAAAAGTATTGAAATTCTTAATGTGGAATTTGTAATGATAAATTATATTTCTAAAGACTCTTTTCAAGTTTGATAACCATATTTCAAATTTCTGAAATTGCATTTTTTTCTTTCTTTGCCCATTTAATACAGTAGGAATCAAATGCATTACATGTATCACGAAAAATACTGGCATGTTCAACTTAGTGCATATCCAAAATTTTGTACTTTTTTCATCAATTCTTTTAAACATGAATTGTGTATAATATCTAAATTACCTGTAAATACATCATTGTGGTATGCATCAACAAAATTAGAATATTTACTGTGAGACAGTCACAGTTTTGATTCGCTGCGTTATCCGCAAGAGTAGTTGATGCCAGAAATTTTTTATAATTCATGATTCTTTGTCCACTATTGTTGCCATATTTATAGGAAATAATGGGGGGTATCTTTTAATTTATCTCCTTGGAAATCATGTTACGTACAAATTTTAATTTGAAAAAGGACCGAATGTTCAGCGAATTCATAATTTGGTATTCGAAAAGAATGCTGCAAAACATTTGATCCGTTTTGTTCTTATTAGAATCTTGTTTCCGAATAGTTGTTGTGAAAGCATACGTAATTTCACACACAAAAAATAGGGAAATGTGTGTTTAGAATAAGTAAGACCCAAATATTCGTTGACTCTTGTTATATCTCAATTATGAATGAAATTTTTGTCCGTGACTTCTTCGTCTTCTTTGAATACCAGCCTGATCATTATGAACAGGTGTGTGACTGCTATCAAAAGTTGCGAAGTACAAATTCCTAACATCACCAAGACTAGAATTCTGTCATTGAGTCACAGTAAAAGGCTGAATTAATTGTTTAACATTACTCTCTTGATCTAACAAATTTAGCTGTATGTAATGAATAATTGGCATCCGGCAATCCAAATGTTAATGGTCCTCAGAATTGAAATGTTTACACAAAAAGTGTTTAATTTGTGATTTTAAATTGCAGTTTTATGACCACTAAATCTCTTTTTAACTGATTGAGTATTTAAGCACACATATTGTGATTTACATTTTATGCAGGATATCAAATAAATGATATTTGAAGATTCACAAGACAATACCAAATTCTCCGATCGGATGTTTCTTAATTTGATTTTTTTGTTAGTACCGTTACTGTGAAATTCTTTGTTATTGATGAAATTTGACTTACAGAACAGACAGCCGATAATTAATTAGAAAAGAAGATTTACTTCATAGTAAATCTGTATGTGTGCATCTTTCAAGCTTGAATAAATTAAAATGCTGCTACCATTGCTCTCTGTTCATTTAATGTTCGCACAGCAAATTGAAGATGCAGCTTCTGTAATCATTTCTAAGATAATCAAACATAAAGGTATTGATAATTTTTTTATGAAATTCAACTCTGGGCTTGATGCTTATATCTGATCTTTGTATTGCCTTCTAATATTAGCATTAACTTTTGAACATTGTATTACCTTCTCACGTTAACAGTGACCTCTGACCTTGTTAGTAACCTCAGACCTTTGCAACGACTTCTGAAATTGTCAGTGATCTCGTTAAAAATAATTGTCAGTACCTCTGACCTGGTCAATGACTCCTGACCTTGTCTATGCCCCTGAACTTGGTATTACCCCCTGGCCTTGAAAATGGTATCGTCCCATAACATTGACCTTTGACCTTGCCAGTGGCCTCTGAACTTGTCCATGACCACTGACCTTCCCTGTGACCTTTGACCTTGAAAATGACCTATGTCCTTTCTGGTGACCTCTAATCTTTATGGTGCCCTCAGATCATTTTTGTATCCTTTTACCCCTATGGTGACATCTGATCTTACCAGTGCCCTCTGACCTATGACCTCCATGGTGACTTTTGACCTTGAGTGCAACCACCTAACTGTATAGTAAATTTTGCCTTTTATAGTGACCTCTGACCTTTACACTGACATGTGACCTGATACTAACCTCATACCTTGATGTTCCGACTTCTCTTATTCCAATACATAATACCCTCTAGGAATTCTTACAGTAACCAAAGCATATAAAACAACAATTAATTTGCCTCAGACTTGCTTAATTTCTATCATAGTACCGTCTTGACCCCACATGCGAAGATTCATTAGAGGTGCTCTACATGGCCAAAATTTCAAGCTTCTAGGTCGTACAGTGTCAACGTTTACCCTGCCAGAAAACCGAGCAGAAGGTAAGAAAGAAAGAAATAAGGAAAGAAAGATGAAAGCAAGAAAGAAAGAAACAGTATATATATATATATATATATATATATATATATATATATATATATATATATATATATATATATATATATGTATATATATATATATACATTTAGTCAAGATAATCGAATGAATGTCACAAGTTTATAGCAATCATCGGATCCACCAAGAGAATAAAAAAGGCAAAAAGGGCATAGATATTTGACGATAGTTAAGAAATGATATCTTCATTGAAAATATCTACGCAAAGGATATGGAATTCCTGGCCAAATCTGTACGTTTTGCTGCGCTTCCAGCCTTGTGCATTAATGGAATGCACAAAAGGGCTGTTAAGATGTGAAGACGAAGAAGGTTTTTCAAGTATTTTCCCTTGACAACAATACCAATATATATATATATATATATATACATATGTTGGGCGGGAGTGCTCTGTGTAAATGTGAATAAAATGTCACAATGGTGTTCATAAGCAAATGGTGGCTGAAAAACATCAAAATATATAATCATGATAATTTGTTCACAGTTAACTTGAATATTGACCATCTGAAAATCCGAATTGCTGATGAACAGTACAAAACAACCTCCTCACAAAGGTTAGATATGTCAGGGATTAAGCAATAGATTTGCAATTTGCTTCCTTAGTAGTTTTTCACAAAAGATATAATTCAAGTGCCATTGATATTGTCCTAAGTTGATCTAAATCAAAACATAATACGTCAAAAACTCTGATTTTGAATTAACATCCAAATTTATTATTTATTTAGTTAGTGAAGCGTGTTCAAGATCATGTCTGAGAGACACAGCAATCTGTGCTAGGCATTTGGAGAACGAAACGTGCGTCAATCACCATCACACAAAAATTATTTAAAATATTTTTATCAGAAACGTTACAAATGTCGAAGTCATTTTCTTGTAGGTATATTTTAATTAATATAAACGGAATCACATATTCATTGGTCTTATCATGATCAAGTATCGTGCATCACAGCACTCTTCAAAATGCTCCACTGATTTGAACGTCACATTTGCTTCAGGTTTTAGGTCATCATATATGTTGGCAAAGTATGCATACTCGCCCTTGGTACAGCCAGTTCTAATGAAATTTGGTACAGAACTACCATTAATGTAGCGATATCCCATGACATCACCTTGTTTTATCATCACATTGGACACTGGAAAATAGTGTACAGATGGGCATGTACTTCTGACCACACGGGTTGTATGGACAAGCTTAAATATTTTTTCTGTTGTATTAAGTGAGACGCGCCTCCATATCTGAAACGATGTGTGCTTTTGGTTATCAAGCATGAAGTACCATCGCAGTAATAGCCCTGTAACTGGTGAAGTGCTGGAGGGATTTGGAATAATATACCCATTTCCCTTATGAGCTGTTGACCCAAACCCTTTGGGATCATTTCCGAAATATACAGACTTGCCTGCAAAAAGAATCAAACATCAGACAAATGATGATGTAAAAATAAATCGTTT
The DNA here is from genome assembly GCA_964020975.1 of Hermodice carunculata. NCBI lineage: Eukaryota > Metazoa > Annelida > Polychaeta > Eunicida > Amphinomidae > Hermodice > Hermodice carunculata. The sequence continues at coordinate 36,663,259 of OZ026623.1, forward strand.
TAATCTAGGTATTCAGGAGCTTGTACACTTTGTGACTTTCATGTAGAAATATGTTATTATTTCATTCGTTTTTATGTAAGACTATCAAAAGCATATATTTTCTGAAAGAAAACTTTTGTCTAAATTTAAATTCACTATTGAATTTCATATTTGACCATATCATATTATTCCAATTGAATTCTAATTACAATTTGCAAAACTTACATAAAATAAACAATAACTTGTTCAAAAATAAACACACAAGTTAGCTTATAATATTAAATTAAAGCTATCACCTGTGTCTAAAAACCCGCATGTCACATTTTTTAAAAAGAACTGAGAAAATTTTTATAGATCATTGAAATTTTGCTGAAATTTTAAATTTTTTTAATAAAATTTAAAAAGCTTTAAAATGTGAACTAAAGCCTTAATGAAAAATCTGAGATACGTTTTTGCAGCCAACAATGTGCTCTGTCTATTCTGGTCAAAACCAAATATTTATCTGGAAATGTGTTTGAGCTAGGTTTTTTTTGGGGGGGGGGGGTGTTTGTTTGTTTGTTTGTTTGTTTGTTTTTTTTGTTTGTTTTTTTATACCCAAAAAGTGTTCTAGCTCCTTAACATCAGTATATATAATACAAAAGAATTATATTAGATCAATAAGCTAACGTGAAGAGAAGGTGACCACGTGAACAGACTTTCCTCAGCTGACCTTGCCATTCAACCCATAATAAGTCCCACACTGGCCTGGGGTTTACGATAAGTGTCACTATGCAATCTGGAAACAGTTGGCCAAATTAGACAGTGTCATTACCATATCCAAACCGTAGTCCGAACGAAGCAAATCCAAGTCATTTCCGACCAAAGGCAATGTTCCTTGGTATGTATAGTTGAAACATATAAATTTATAGTTCGTATTAACCCAAAAGAGACCAAAACGTAAGTGCAAAGGTCCATAGGGGGGAAAACCTTATCTAGTTTTAACATGACAGAATGCAAAAAGTTTTGTTTTAATTTATAGGCCTATTTCAGTAAATTGGCTTGAACAGTTGCATCATTCATGCACATATAGGACCATACAATTTATGAAAAGGGACCAAAATTTGTAAGCGGAGGTTCGTAACTTGTTGAAAATGTCAATAAAATTCAGTATTTTAAAAGGTACTACTTTCAAGCACCATCTCAACAATGACCATCATCCATACAAGTCCACAAAGCGACACCAACACCAACATCAGTCCATCAGAAAAGCCCTCTAGGCCTAAAATGACCATCAATAAGAATCTAAACAACATGATTATATAATTCGATGTGTTTTAGGCATGTAGTTAAAGACATGATGTTGTTTTAAAGGAGATAAACTAAGAGTATTTCAAAAAGAAAAGTGTTTGAATTTCCAAATATAGTAAGTACATTGGTTCAAATGTTAAACATCAGCCAGAGGCAAGTGACATTAGGCCTCAAATCATTAAAACGTAGTCAAAAATGCATTACAATAGTCAAAATTTGTAAGGATAGCAGTCACATTTCAAGTTGGTTTCCAGAAGTATTTTTGAAAGGACATTTAAATGTTCAAGAAAGCATATAATCCCACAAATCATCTAATAAGTCAATTATTAGGGTAATAGTTTAGAATTCCAAAAATGTAGTATGACATTGTAAGTCTTCTGTAAGTCAGCCAAGCATAATGTACATCTAACTCGTGGTTTTATAAAGTTCAAAAGGTCAAATTGTAAAACAGTCCTAATTATTGTAAAATTCAAGAGTTTCACCAAAATGTTTTTACAATTTGGCAAAAAACCAATACAGGAGCATGAGTACTAAACAAGACTTCGCAGAAATGTACTCTAAGGTACAACCGTACCAAAATTTGAATAGAATGTAACTGACAATTGATGAGACGTTTAGAATGTGAACTGTAAAAAGATGGACAGACAGATACATGGACCATGGGTCAAAAATCAGAAATTCACATCTTCCACACCTTTAAACAGCTTTGTTCACAATTCCGCAAGGTACTTTAGTTTCAGCATAATCTCCATTATGTCTTTGAACAAAAACCCGACAAAAAGCAAATACTTCAGAAAAAAGGTCCCACATTCAGAAATTACGTCCGAAGAATGAAATCAAAGTTTAAAATGGCAAAAGGCCGAGATTCAAGACTTCCAAAACATCTGACTTCACCTTCCAATACCAATGTGAAGAAATGAATCTAACTCCTGGCTTCAGAAGGGCCGTGGGCTACAAAAGGCAACTGGCAGGTTTAAATAAGTCATCTCTACCTTTGAAATTGATTCTTCATTATCTACAGACTTTACAATTTTTTTCAAAGCATAACATAACCACATGAAAGCCAAAAATTATCACGCATGCCAAGGAAAAAATGAAACATGGTATGCAAGCTATATATAAAGGCTCCGAAACATGTTGAGTAGTTACCCGCTGAAGACCCTTTAATTTATTTGGGCTGATACAGCCTATGTCAAAATTTTACAGAGGAACGTGTGCAATATAGACAATAGTAATTCCATATGTATACAGGTTAGACAGGGACAGGTTAGCTTATGGAGAGTAAAGAGTTCGAACTGCGGAATAGGATATTGACTACTAGGAAGTGGTTCTGGGCAAAAAGACACAAATACAAATATATATATATATATATATATATATATATATATATATATATATATATATATATATATATATATATATATATATATATATATATATATATATATATATATATATATATATATATATATACATATACATATTTATTTATTTATATGTATACAAATATATGAGTACCTATTAAAAATTAAACTCTAGGGGTGCGACTAAAAATGTCCTCGAGGAAATTTCAAAACAATTGGCCACATGCTTTTGGAGGTCCTTTTGGCTACAAAGGAAGAAGTAAATAAATTTCCAAAATTCACTGGTGCAGGACCATTTGAACAAACGTGGTTAGGAGCTACCCATCTACATGCCTTCAAGTTTAAAACAAAATGTGCATTGATTTTAAAGAATTAAAAAAAAAGTAAATTGGACCCAGCTGATAGGTGGGCGGTGTATCTACATCCACACCACATATTCCACTGACAGAAAAATCAGCTGACGTGAAGGTGTTCTATAGACCCGTAGCTGGAACGTGCTCGATACTGTGAACTTACCACAAACTGGAATGTTACAATACTCCTTTTGATATTGTAAATCTAGTGTATAGCACCAAGGCCCATTTCCATCTGCATTTGGGTTTCTGCAATAGTTTGCCGCTTCTGCCATTGTTCTATCTGGAAACCTCTCTGGTGAATTTATGTATTCGTTGACATGTGGAAGATGCTCGTCCCATCTTTGGCATATTCGTCCATTTTTTGTTTTGTTAATCCTTCCAGTGTATTCAGCACCAACCTTACTCCGCCTGCAGTCTGAAAAAGATAATTTAAACCTCATTACTACTACTAATAATAATAACCATTTTATTGGTTTAAACATATTTTATTGATCAAAGTACAAAATATAATTGCACCAATATATTCTGCAATTGGGAAGAGGGCAGTGCCCTATTGAATCCCTTTTGCCGGAAGAGACGATTACACAGGACAAAACTAGACACAGACAAAACATAGAGCAGAAGACTTGGACATGAACAAGACAGATAGAGGGGCGGTATTTTGGAATGAAACCACCTAACCTGACCAAACGTAAGTGTATACTAAAAAGAAACTTTTAATTATAAGGTCCCAGCGAGGACACGCCTAGCACCGCGGCCAGCCATACACGTGAGGGGATATGTAATTGAAGGGAAATTAACCAACACCTACTGGTTTGAAGCGACACGTTTCAGATATGAAATGATGTGCAGCTAGGAAGATTTCAGTATTTTGTGATAGGGAGCAGTCCGGTGAGCCATATAAGAGAGTTTGAAGAGTAAAAGGAGCAAGACAGACAATTTTGGCATGCAGATGCAATCGTGGAACAGTGTAATTTGGACATAAAAAGAAAAAGTGCCATGTATCCTCATTGGGTGCACCACAAGAACATCCAGGTGAATCCATTACACCAATTTTAAAAAGATGAGATTTTAAAAGACTAGCATCTAGACGGAGGCGAGTGTGCTGAACAGCTAAGAATCTATTCCCAAGATTATATAATTCGGGAAATTTTGTAGTTCTTATTATTTGTTTGGCTATTTTCGATTTAAATATCTGAATAGAGGCCGAATTTCGAGTATCAAGAGGCAGCTGATTCCATAGTCTAACAGTAGAAGGAAAAAATGATTTATCAAAAAGATCTGTACGTGCCCTGAAATGAGGGAGGTCAAATTGTTGCCGAGTGGGGTAAGCGTGAGCGACTGTAGTAGCAGTTGTAATAATAGAACATATGGATTCAGGCACAAGTTTGTTCACCAGTTTATACATTAGGGTCAATTTAGACGCTATCCTACGATCTGCCAAAGTTAACCACCCGATCTCTTCGTAAAGTTTAGCGTTACTGGTACCTGGCATTGCACCAGTTACAATGCGAGCAGCATTTAATTGAATACGCTCAAGTCTTTCTTCATCTGCTGCTGTACAGCCACTCCACACCGGGCTACCATATTCCAAAATCGGTCTGATAAATGAGGTGTAGATAGTTTCTAGGGTATTTCTATCAAGAGAAAATTTTAAACTCTTCATGATATTGACTAATTTATCAGCTTTGCCAATAATTTCAGTGATGTGGTCAGTCCAACGTAAATCTGAGCGAATTGCGAGACCAAGATGTTTATGATGGGCAACATCTTCCAAAGTGTGACCTTGAAAAATAAGAGGAGGGTGATTGGGTGGACTGGTTTTCCGAGAAATTAGCATGGAGTCAGTTTTTAAAGCATTGAAAGTCACGAGCCAGTCCTTAGACCACTGTTCAATATCACCAAGATCCGAATTTAAAGTAGTGGCTGCAGTGATTGGATTGTCAACTGTCAGATAAAGGGAGGTATCATCCGCAAACATTTTGATGTTGGATCGGACAAGGTCTGCAATGTCATTTATATAGATTAAGAACATAAGTGGTCCTAACACTGAACCTTGAGGCACTCCAGCATTGACCTTGCCCCATCTGGACGACTGACCATGAATTACAACACGTTGGTAACGATTGGACAGGTAATCTGAGAACCAATCGAGAAGATTGCCGGAGACACCGGCTTCCCTTAACTTAAATAATAGACCAGCATGCCAAACTTTATCAAAGGCTTTGCTGATATCCAAAAATATAATGCGGACTTCTTTTTGCTGGTCAATGGCAAGACAAAGTTCATGATAAAGAAGAAGCAGTTGGTTGATAGTTTAGTCTTCCGGACTGAAACCAGACTGATGACTGGAAATAACTAAATTATCCCGGAAAAAATTAAAAACATGTTTGAAAACGATCTTTTCGAATACTTTTCCTGTGCAACTGAGTAGTGACACAGGTCTGTAATTATTACATAAATGTGCAGGCCCTTTTTTATGAAGCGTAGAGACGTTCGCTTTTTTCCAAGTAGAAGGGAACTGTTTCATTGTAAGAGAATGATTGAACAATTTTGTTAGTGGAACGTAGATAGCAGGCGCCGCTTCTTTCAAAAGTTTCGCACTTATGCTATCCGGACCTGAAGCTTTTGTTGTATCAAGACTTAACAGGATTTCAAGAACCTCGGATTCCTCTATAATTAGTGAATCGAGGTTAGAGATTGGAGGATTACTGCCTGCAGGTAAAGGGGCTGCAGTAGAATCAATATCGCACTGTTGAAGAAAAAATGAGTTAAAAATTTCAGCTTTGCACGCGTTGTCCGATATATGTTTACCATCATGTAACAATGACGGTACAGTACTTGAATGATTTCGGTTCAGATAATGCTTTACGGTACGCCACCAACATTTATTTTTCTGAACAGAATTATTTAAGTTTGTCCGAAGCTTAGCATTATATTCTTCCTCGGCAAGCTTTAATTGTTCTTGATAATAGTTCCTGACTTGGCAAAAAGAGATCCATGCTCCAGTTTCAAAATTACAGTTTTTAGCCTTATCGTATTTTTCTTTTGACCTGCCGCTTAAGTAACCTAAGTCTAGAAGTGTACCAAGGTAAGTCTGAAGGTCTAATAACTACAATTTTATTTGGAATACAACGGGTAGCAGTTTCCAAAAATAGGCTAGACCAAGAATTACAGCATGTATTAATGTCGTCAGAAACAAAGCATGAGTCCCAATCAACCGCGCGAAGGCAATTTCTAAAACTATCAAAATCCGCTTTCTCATATTCCCATATATGGCGTTTGTATGATGCCTCCTTTCTCCTTCGAAACAATAGCTTTGCCCCCACAACAGAGTGGTCACAGTTAGATATCGGAGGAAGCACACAAACATCATAAAGATAATTCGGAATATTTGAAATTATCTGATCAAGGCAAGTGGCAGAATGTGCAGTGACGCGAGTGGGTTCATTGACATGAAGATTAAGAAAATTAGTTTGAGCGAAGTGAGCAAGCTTATGACCCGATTGTGTGCTAAAGTCAGAATTCAAATCACCAGATAAGATTACATTATGGATTCCTGTGCCACGTGCCGCATCAAGACTATCTTGGAGTTTATCCCAAAAAGAAACAGTAGAGTTAGGTGGCCGATACACAATGCCAAAAAGGAATTTGTTATTATTAAGTCTAATTTCACACCATAAGAGTTCGAGGTCAGCTACCTCCAAGTCTGCACGCCGCGACACATGCAGGGCTGTAGACACGTACAGTGCGACTCCACCGCCGAGTGCTCCAACACGGTCACGTCTAATGATATCGTGACAGCCAGACAAACGTAGATTTTCGGCATTAGAATTTGGAGAAAGAAATGTTTCGGACAAGGAAATTATATCAAAATCAGGCACAAGATCCGAGCGAATAGACCGCAGTTTATCATCAGAGAGACTACGAACATTTGAGTGGCAAAATGAAATGTCACACAGATCATTGCTAGGGCCATGGTTCATGTGAACACCGCCTGCTAGCATTATTAATATTAAATTAATAGCTAATATATATTCAATTTTCAGTTGATATCTATGGAAAACAGTGCGAATGACATAATGCGAGAGATAAAGCTTTTTCCTTGCAGTTGAAATAGTATTCTGAATGAGAACGGCTAAAGTAAGATAAAAGAATATATATCCATAGAAATATGATATAGCATGGACTCTATGAGGAGACATTTCTGTGTCAAGCAAGACACTAAACAGTTGTGGAAAGCATATAGGATCACATATACCATGAACAGCTCCATTACATGCCTTAACTGTCATCTTACTACAAGTATATAGTATAATATTCAAGTTCAGTACCCATATTAAATCGAAACATATAAAGTGCAAAAGTACAATCCTAGCAATAAGTAACAATCTGTCATAAATAAAGATCATAGGTATTGACGAGGAAACATTTTGTATTGTTATAAACTTTCCAAAGTTGAACCACTGAGCACTGTATACTACGCAGGAAATAACCGGAATGTAGATATGAAAAGCCCCAATACACAGACATGTAAAGTAGGTATACCATTTACAACATAAATCAGTTATGCAGAAAGCAGCTGTTGACAATATTTTTATAATGTCTGAGCACAAAGCTCTCAAAAATAGGAATGATAGGTACACAAAATTAAAGTTCCCATCATGTAGCCAAAAAATACACCGTGCAAGGTAAGTTAGCACAGGATTATAAATAGTAAATGCCCCAAGATTGAAACATGGGAAATATAGGAAACATATCGACCAAAATTGAACTGTTATACGAAACACGGTATTGGTAATACTGTGTATGTCCCTAGTAACCATTTTATTGTAAACTTAATTAGCATATATTTGCAGGAGCGTGAAATGTACAACTCAACAAATGTGACAATTAATGCCAGTGTATGTTACAAAATTCTATCCAAATGGGAAATTTATACATTTTGTGTAGGTGATGCAATCGCAATTAATGGAGAAGTATTTTAGGAAAGTTAAGAGTCGCATTTGACAATAATAACGTATGAAATTGTCGCTGATATAATCCGTATTGCAACAGGCATATATATGTTCATGACTTAGTTAATTTAATGCAACAAATGGCACTGTTCAAAAAAGAACCAACTTGATGAGAGGTATCGGGAGACTCTGGCACCAGTCTTATATATATATATATATATATATATATATATATATATATATATATATATATATATATATATATATATATATATATATATATATATATATATATATATATATATATATATATATATATATATATATATATATATATATATATTATTTATATACATCAATAATAATAATCTGAAGCATGCACGGCAGGACTTTCAAAAACGCTCATGGGACAGACTTGTGCGTTCTTGCGGTCCCAAGTCCCAGAGGAGATACGATACAAACAGGCGTAGTGAAAGAAAGTGCATCGGAATCTTTATGTCTCGACTGTCGCTACAACATGTGACGTGCCAGCTGCGCATGTTTAGGCATGAACTGAAGTTTAACCACAATGTACCTGGTAAAGCATTTCAGCCTAAATATGATGAGTATACCTCACTGTGTATATGCGACCCACTGCAGGCAAAGAGCTGCTTGATGCAACCTAATATTTGGCCCCAGGCAGCTTCAGCGCCGGGTTACTATGAGGACGATCCAGACTCAGATCAATACAAAGGCAAAGTGTACAAAACATACAGAATTTGGTAATTTAATGAACAGAAGGACTGACCATGTGACGTTAAAGCAATAAATTACCGTATATAAAAGTACATGAAGTCAGGATGATCCAGGTAAGGATAAAAATATCCGCTAACGCTAGGGCCACCTTTGTTAAATTAACCTGAAAATTACACCTGGTCTAAAAGAAGTGCAGTTTTCTTTTTATTAAAGTACAAGACACACAACTTATATACAGAGTTACACATAGTTGTTATAAACAAAGCAATCAATGTCACTGTTGATCATGGACAGTGATTGGTATGTGACCGCTTTTCCAAACGATAAGGTTTTATGGACGAATTTTAATAGGTACGAATTTAATCGCCGTGGGCTGAAAAACTCTAAAAAAGATATAATCATCTTTGTGATGATAAATTAGTGACTTAGTTTTTTTCTGAAAGAGACTTGGTTGTGCCTGGGCGTGCTGTGACTACTGCTAAATGATATGCATGAGGATTTATATGTAAAGGGCGTGTCACCCCTACAGCCAGAGTCATGTATTTTGCGTGACAATCCACAAGAGGAGGTTGCAGTACTATTAAAAAAATCCTTCGGGAACTATGTAAAAGCAACACCTTATGAGGATGAACATCTGATGATCAGCTTGGAATTGTAGAGTGAGCAAGGATGTGAGTTTTCAGCTGTGAATGCCTATTTGCCGTACATGTGTTCTGAAAATAGAGACCTGTTTTTACAGAACTTGGGAAAATAAATGCTATTGTATAGGACGCTTTTGTAGTCAATGAAAGGACTTTAGTGATTTCTGTAGTGAAAATGGGATGATTATCTCTGATTTTAGCATGCTTGACAAAAGCACTCTTATATATGTATCTTCTGCAGGTGCCCACAATATGATGAATGAAATAAATATAGATGACATGCTTTTGTCTTCAGACCCTTTGCCAGTTCACGTGTCTATGGATGTAAAGGGCAAATTGTGTTCACATCTTGCACATTGCCTTGGCATCAACACGATAAAGAAATGAGTTAATTGCTTCAAATTAAACGAACGGACTGTTGGTGAATATCATTCAGCAACGTCCCAGTTGCTCGAACAAGGGTATATTTCAGCGAATGTTATGGCATGCAAAACGGTCAGTGCAATGATCCATCCAATATTGTTATAGATATCATGTACTCGCAAATTATGCAGGCTCCAGTCAGCGCTCTTGACCAAACTGTAGGTCGATTGAAAAACATAAACATCCAAAAATAAAAAAAATAGCGCGAGAGAGGAACGACGATGTGAAAGATTTGCATACAGTAGGCGAGGAATGCCTACGGCTGCTTGCTACTAAACCACGACATGGTCCAATTAACGATTTCATGAAGCGAACTAGGTTTAACGTCAAGTATGCTCTCAGAAAATGTAAACAAAATGAAGACAAAGCACGATGTGACTCTTGGGCCTATGACTTGTCTCAAAGCGCTTATGAAAGATTCTGGAGGAAAAGCAAGAAAATATCAGCCATATAAATGAACAAAATACCCGTTCCAGAATCCATTGCTGGAGTGACAGGTGAACAAAATATCGCTGGCTTGTAGTGCGAACATTTTAAATGGCTGCTTAACTCACTACGTGACTCAAATCTTGAGTCAGCAGCTGCAGACTTGTTATCTGATCACGTATATTCACCAGACTTTGAAGTCGACATGAGCATGATAACACATATAAGTGATCTCAAATGTGGTAAAGCATGGGAGAATGACCCTGTATCTGCTGAACATTCAAAATTTTCTGATAGAAGGTTGATTCCATTGTTGTCAATGTGTTTTACAAACATACCAATTCACGTTCACCTCCCCGATGATTTCATGAAAACAATCATGGTGCCTATAATCAAGGGAAAAGCGAGGAATGTCACAAGTAAAGGTAATTACAGTGTTGTACTTACTACTGTTTTTAAAGGTGCTAAAAATTGGTGAAATGCACCGATAAACTATTTATCGGGGCATTTCAGATGAATGTTGTACTGGTATGAGAAACAATCGTTTTTGCACACGGTGGAAAATCTCGTTATCTCAGTGGTTCACCACTTCCAATGGAGTGCATCAAGGTGGGGTGATGTCACCAAGATTATTTAATGTATATGATGATGGTCTAAGCGATCGTTTTCATGACAGTGGAGATGGATGCAATTTGAATGGAGTTTGAATCAACTATCTGCTGGATGCTGATGATCTTACATCGCTGTGTTATTCGGTAGAAGTTTTGCAGAAACTGAACGATATTTGTACAGAATATTCTAATGAATGCAACATGTTGTTTAATGCGGAAGAGTATGCCTGTAAATTTTTTTGACTTTGGCAAATCGAAACCTAAAAGAGTTCTATACCTTGTCATGGGAAATAAGACGCTGAGTACAGGGACTGTCATATGACTCTTTAACATTTATGAACGGCACGGGATCAGACCAAGTGGTCATTTTCGGACAAACTTAGAGATATATGTCACCAGGAATGCTCTAATTCATACATTTTCTGCCTGATCACTTGAAGTGGAGAGACAGGTATTTATTTGATACTGCACCAATATTGGACCTGCTTATGGTCAAACCTTACTTTGCATCTGTAAAACTTGAAAGTGACATATAACATTGCGCTTCATAGGCTATTCAAAACGTACATAAGAAGTAGCGTCAGTCCAGCGTCCGTAAATTTATGTGTGTCAACTTATGATATTTGATGAGAAAGAGTGTGTATAGCATTGAAAAGTGTCTTGCGCGAAGTAGTAACCGCATTTTGCATACTCTATTCTACAGTGATTTATGCCACACCAATGAGCTTCGAGGTCGATGGAATAAGGCTGTAATCCACATTAGTTATGCATTAGTCTGTTCTATAAATCTCTTTCACCTGATGATTAGCGTTTTACTCAGTTCAATGGGTCGGTGTGCCTGAAATGAAATCATTTAATTGGATAAGGATGATGATGATGATGATGATGATGATGACGACGACGACGACGACGACGATAATAATAATAATAATAATAATAATAATAATATTATTATTATTATTATATATCATTATCATTACTATTATTATCATTATTTGATAAATAAATAAAAGCAAATAATAATAATAATAATATTGTTATTATTGTTATTATTATCATCATCATCATCATTATTATTATTATCATTATTATCATTATTATTATTATTATTATTATTATTATTATTATTATTATTATTATTATTATTATTTGCTTTTATTTATTTAGCTTCTTTTATTTTTGCTGAAAAGCATAGAGGCTGATAAAGTTGGCTTTCCAAACACTTTATATTAGACCATGACTACACCCTAATACAATTTTAGCTTAAAAGCAAGTGGACCTCATGGGTATGCGATCAAATTGTAGAGGCAAGGGGCATGCTGTGATTGTACAAATGTAATCATGTTGCAAGATTAAAATGTGCTACCCACGTTTGCTGCATCTACATCATAGTGTATTGGTCATAGTTTAAAAGGGCTGGCTGAAACGTTCTAATCCAGCTGTGAAATACCGTTACAAAGTTGATGTTTTTCATTTGTTTCTCCACATAGTCCCCTTCCAGATTTACACACATTTGCCAGAGCTGCTGCAAGGCCTGGATGCCAGTTAAGAAGAAAGTTTCTTCAGCCATCCTAAAATATCATTCACAGCGGAAATGGCGAAGTAGTTCCTTTTTTTTCCTTTTGAAAAACAGGTAGAAGTCTGACAGGGATAAATTGGATGAATAGAGGGGTGCTCAATAAGTTCGAAGTCACAATCATGGATCTCTGACATGGCAACCACTGATTTGTGATCAGGAGATGTGTCTTGGTGAAACAGGACTCCATCAGTGAGCATTTTCCGTCACTTAGCTTTGATAGCTTCATGCAACTGTCTCCGTAGGTCAACATAATATCTTCCATTGATGGTCTGACCTTTTTTCAAGATAGTCAGTTAGCAGAATACCCTTGGAATTGCAAAAGACGGAAGCCAACACCTTTCTAGCAGAAGAGCTGACTTGGGTTTTTGAGAGGGGTGGGTGGTGGTGGGGTGATCCCAGATGCTTGCATTCAATAGACTGAATTTTGGTTTCTGGTTCCAAGTGATGCATCCAGGTCTCATGCATGGTTACAAATTGGGCAAAGAATCATTGGGATCTGTTTCAAAACGGCATAAATTTGTTAGGGACGCCAGGAAAGTGCCATGTTTCTTATCTGCTGCCAAGCCCTTTGGCACCCTTCTTGCAGAAACTTGTGTCATCCCCAACTTCTTGGGGATAATATACTCAACCCTGTCACAAAAGATGCCCACAACACTGGCAAAATGTCGAGTGGTCGATCGTCAATCAACCGTCATCATGTCATACAACGGGGTAATGTTTTCGGGAATGATAATTGTTGAAGGCTTTCCTGGACACGCCCCATCATCAAGGCTGTCCCTCTGGCACGTTTGAATACAGCAGCTAACTTTTTAACAGTGGAAAAGGAAGGGGCATCATCCTAATGTGGAGACCCTGTCGAAACGTCTCTGTGTTGGAGTCAGCCCTTTCAGTTGCAAGTACTTGATGAATGCCCTATTGGCAGATTTGTCCACTTCTGGTTATTTCAATGGGTAGGTTCACAAGATGGCCTGGTACAAAGACACCCATGACCCTTAAATTGCAGTTCTTATGTCTATGATTCATTAAATGATTGTACTTGTTTGTGGCAAAAGTTTCTTTAAATCCGATTGAGACATCCGACTTGGGCTTAGAACTTTTCAGGCAGCTCTTATACAACTTTATGGGACATAGTCACCCAAGCCTATAGAAAATAACCTCTGCCGTAAAATCTCAGAACAAAGGAGTGGATTGTTAACCCATGGTCCATAAGTGCACAATTGTATACATGTCTTCAAACGTTAACAGTTGTGAAAGAAATAATAATTTCAGCAGTTACTTTATAAACCCGTCATCACCGATAACTAGCTGAACTTTCTTTAAACTGAATGCTAGATGATAATCAAAATACACATCTGCCGAATTGTCATATTTGTTAGTCCAATCAAAAGAAGATATTTGGATCTGTAGTTGTGCCGATATTACCCTGGAACTGACCAAAATACATGCTATGACATCAGACACACCAATGTCAAGGTAGTTGTTTCTGATTCGTCATGAAAGACGGGAGATGCTTCTGACTCGATGTTGGCTAGTCATTGTCCCTGCTGCTTTCCAAGTTCAAGTCACTCGCTCACCACTTCAACAATAGTTATGAGCTCACTTAGCAGGCATGGCATCTTTACTGGATCAATTTTCAATGGCGATTCCACTATAACCACCGCACACGTTGTGTGTAATTAATGCGATACAACTATAAGCCAGCATATCAGTTGCTAAAGAATCCAACAGGGATGGCATGTCATTTCCGCTTATTTTGGTTGCATTGCTTAATTACTTAGTTGTAAATGTCAGTTGCGTGAATTAGATTTATTGTAAAAAGAATAATATACTGTTATGGTACCTTTAATTTAAACCTTGGTTTAAACATATTTTATTCAAAAAAAGCGACCGGGAAACAGGCTCTGCCTATATTAATCCCTCTCGTGAAAAAAAGAAATAAAAGAACAATACAAATGCTGTACAAAAGATAAATACGGGCCACAGGACACCACATTGACGTAACATCGACATGGACATACATACAAAAAGATCAGACATCACAATTACAGGACAGACAGAAGTATGCAATTTAAACCTTGAGTCTCCCCTAAGGAAGTGGAAGGGTAATTGCATGGGGAGTTATATGCTTTTTTGCATGCGAAGTTGAAGTCAAACCTAGTTATTCATTTTGAACAGTGTGTCCTGGATTATCATGCATCATCGACTGTAGCATGGCCTCAAAAATATATGGAAATGGCACTTGTGTTGCTCTTTAAGAGTCTAACCTCAGTGAAGTATTTGACGTGGCATACAAAGGCTAAATATACTTCTTTGTGACAATTGATTAGACTTTTTGACAAAAGCAAAGCTATGATCAATCATTAGGTTGGTTTATTTACTTGTCCAATATGTCACATGCACTGGGACTCTCCTGTAATTAGAAGAACCAGGATTACTTCCATTTTGCCAATTGGGTGTATATCTCTCTCAGACTATAATTGTGCTGGGAATTGTATATATTTTAATACTAACAAGTGCCTCCTATTGTGCCCAGGTAACAAATTAAACTGACGTCAAAAGAGTTAATGTATAAAAGGTGAAATAACATACATTTTTTTCAACATGTTTCAACAAATGTCCAAGTTATTGAAGGCCTAACAAAAAAAGTGTGGTTACGGTAACCTGACAGACCCTACTAAAAAGGCCCAACCCTTAAATTAATGGGGAAAGGAAGTACTTTTAAACCGCCCTTCCCTAATAAATGCTGACCCAAAGGGCCGAAGGCATGTTAAGGGTGTCTGGCAGCACCCCCCCCCCCCCGCTCTACGAAAAATTTTGAATTTGAGCATGCAAAATGCTTCATCTGGGGAGTTTCGAGTATCTTGCCCTTCACGTGGTTGACGAAATCACAACATTTTAGTCATTATTGTACTGATTTGGCTATTTCTCCTCAGATTGTACAAAAATCTGATGCAAATTAGCAAAAATTAGTTAAAAATACATTTTAAAAAAGATCGCCATATAATCAATTATGTTCAGACAAATTTTGCGTTCATGCATGTAAGGCTTTAGAGAGTTTTTGCACACGTATTATGGTTATTAATTCGGGGTAAAATTAACAGATGAATTATCCCGTAATTAGTCAATTGTGTGTTTTCTCTACAAAAGTAAGAGGAAAAAATACATTAAGAAAATCACTAGGCATGAATGTACTTAACTTTTATCACTGAATGTTGATTGATAATATTTTATGCACACATATGCCATGATGGTGCAATAAAATTGCTGAAAACACACCAAACTATGATGCACGGAATAGGAGTACCAAATGCCCGGGGAATGTTGCCTTTGCTTATTTCGACCACAACATGAAAATAGCAGAAATGCAAGTATGAAATCGGAAAAAATATTAAATTGCTTTGCACAGGTTTGTAGCTGAAAAGTTTTATCTATTTACAAATTAAAAGACTGATCTTAATTTTCAATAAATTAATATATACATAAATATAATCACCAAAGATGGAATTTTTATAACTCCAGGGACCTGCTATACATATGAATTGCAGGTCCCTGATATCACTAAGATACTGAAACTATAGATATATAAAGCAGTCCCTCTCCAGGGCTCCCATCTCATGCATCAAGAATGATTTCACCTTATTAGCTCAGCTGACTTGTCACTCAGCTGAGCTTATCTTATGGTCCTATGTCCGTCGTCTATCCGTCCTCCGTCTGTTGTCCGTCTGGAATCTCTTTGCTGTCATTGTTGGGTTTGACATTTATGAATATGGGTCATGTTTTTCTACATAAGTGTATCATAGTAGAGACGTCCGTCATCCGTCGTCCATCAACAATTCACATTATCGGCTTCTTCTCCAAAACCGTCAGCCAGATCCACTTCTAACTTACTGGTGATGTGCCTTGGGTGGGCGTCTACCAAGTTTGTTCAAATGATCTCGGACCAGTGATTTTTGGACTTTTAATCAATTTTTGTTCCTTTTTGGACCTATCTTAAAAATTCCTCCTCTGAAACCGCTTACCCAATTGCTTTGATATCACACAGGAACACTCTCTTGGACTCCTTGTTTTAAATTATTCACCAGGTGGCGCTGCAATTGTTTCTAATCTTTTGTAAATTTTTGTGTGTTATAGCTATTGTAGACTTCTTCTCTAGAACCGTAACTCAGACTAAGCTAAATATGGTGGATATGTTCCTTGTGAAAGGGTCAAACAAAGTTGTTCACCATGTGGGAATGATGCAGATTCCTGCTTTCTAACGATTTTTTTTCAATTCGGGTACTTATCGGTCAATGCAGATTTCCTATTGCTTACTATGGAAGTCAATGGGCATTCTAATGCTAATTCACATTTTCTATTTCTCCAAAACCGTCATCCAGATTGACTTCGCTCTTAGTGGGGATGTGCCTTAGATGAATCTCTCAAGTTTGTTAAAATAGTCACGCTCTATTGATTTTTGGATGAATTTTTTTCTTCGTTTTTGGGGCAAACCTTAAAACCTCTTCTCTTCTGAAACTGCCCACTCGATTGATTTGATATCGTACATAGAAACTCCCAGGGACACTTAGTTCCCAATTTTTTCACCAGGTGTCGCTGCAATTTTTTCTTTTTATTTAATGAATTTTTTATATGGTTTTGCTATTTTTCACTTGTTCTCAGTACCGTCACTCAGATTAAGCTGAAATGTGATGGATATGTTCCTGTGGAAAGGTCAAACAAAGGTGTCACTGCTTTGAATTCCTGATTTTTAAGGATTTTCAATTCGGGTACTTATCGGTTAATGCAGCCTTCCTATTGATTACTATGTAAGTCAATGGGCATTCTAAAGCTAATTCACAGAACTGACGCAATATTTACTGTTTACTTGATTACTTGAGATCTGTTTTGAGTTAGTACCCTGATGCTGCGCATTTTAATGTTTCTGTATGAAGGTCATGCTTAGACAGTACACGAATGACCTTGACCTCGTTTCTGGGGTCGCAGTGCAACATACATGAATTTTACTCATCAGTATAACTTGGGAACTACTTTAACCTTGATGTTGCAAATGTTAGTGTTCTTCTATAAATGTCAGACTTACTAAGAACATGGATGACCCTGATCCTTTCCCAAGTTCATAAAGCTGCAAGTGTGATGAATGTCAAGATCTTTTGAGCATGGGCTGTTCACACAGCCCTCTTGTTTTTGAAAATTTTTTACATTCGCTCTCTTTGATATACCCTGGCAGGTTCTGCATGCGAATAGGTATAATCATGGTACAGTAGTACCTGCAATCACCGACCCCAGTCCCCACCTGGTCAAAACGACCTGATTTCCTTGGCATGGGTACTTTTGCATGTTAAATGACCTGATGTGCAAGATCACAGTGCTGTCCAGCAGCAAATTTACATTTCCTGGATCATTTTCTCAATAAACTTATTCATATGAGAAACACTTATTTTGGCTAAATTTTTAGGCCTTTTTCAAGAACTGTGATGCAAAATTTTGCTACAATGCTCCAGTTGCACCGCCTTAGACCAACCAGCCAAATCACTCCACAAACAATCTCCCGTAAAAAAAAACAAACAAACAGCCGTTCAAATCAACTGTAACCAAGTTATAACACAAAGTTAACAGAAAAGCTAGCCAATGTGTGCCGTTGTTTTGCAGTAAAGTCAACTCAAACACAGCATTTTATTTTAACTAGTATCTAGTATCGCTAGATTTCAGGTGTCTATTCTGCGAGTTACCAGAGCAAAGTTGTCAACGTATTTTTAAAAGATGACTTAGAATCTTAACTTTAATCTGCCCACTCGGCTGTGTCTGAAACAGTTATCATCGTTTGTAACAAATCCAAATGCTACACGACAGCTCGAGTGCCATCTTAAACATTGCGCAATTAATGCATTTCTTGCAGGACAGTATCACAAAAGTGCACTTGATTTCGATATCAAAGTGAATCGCAGCCACAGCATATATATCATCATTAATGCTCTGAAATAATTGCACAATATGTATCTTTGGTTTCATATATTATAACCCTCTTCCCACTCCCGATCGGCAAGGTCGTCGCAATGCTCATTTACAAACCATTGGTATTGGGTGCAGAACTCATTATTTTCACAATGGCAGCCAAGTCGATTAGATATTTTGAAGAGGTAGTGTTCAAAATATATGTGTGATTAGTGTTAAGGGAAGGTTAGTTTGTCGAATGAATGTAATGTAGAATATAAAGTGGGACTTTCCCAGAGTGAGCATCACATGAAATTGTAAATACAACGCCAAACAGTGACAAGTTGTAGACCCCAGAAATAGTATTTTGTGTCAGACATAGAAGTCGCCACGAGGCAATGAAATAAGGGCCAGCAATAGCCCAAGCTTCCCACGAAGCCCAATGGAGAAGGTTGACCCGATAATGAATATAGGTCCGAAAGTAATAGCGAGTTTTTGTATAAGTGGTAATCACACCAACAAAAAGAAGGTGCAACAACAACACTTGGCATATCTCATAAGTTCCGCAGCAGAATCTATTCTTAATTCTTTTATATTTTCCAACCCAGTCAACTGAATTAGCAGTTCTGTTTTCCTTATAAGTCGGTTCAAAGTGCTGTTCCACATTTCATAAGTTCCGCAGTAGCATGTATTATTAGTACTTTTATATTTCCCAACTCGGTCAACTGAATTAGCGGTTACGTTTTCATTATAGGTCAGTTAAACGATTAGTTTCTATTTCTGTACACATTTAGTAAATGGTTATCTGCTGAATAACTCTTTCTATCTTAAGGTTTATCATGATACATACAGTTGGTGCTCTCTGTATTTTTTATGACACTTCTTGACAAAGGCCTTTCTTATTGTTAGCTGCGAGGAATTGAAAAAGCATTTTATCCACCCGTTTCATGGTGATTGTCGAAAACATCCCCAACTGACGCCTGTGCATTGGCCTCGCGTACCACTTTTTCAGTTACTTTCTATATTCTAAAGTAAACATAGTTGTGATTTTAAACCAGTCGTAGTAGTAGTACTAGTAGAAGTAGTAGTAGTAGTAGTAGTAGTAGTAGTAGTAGTAGTAGTAGTAGTAGTAGTAGTAGTAGTAGTAGCAGTGGTAGTAAGTAGTAATGGTGCCTTATAGGCAATCTTATGTTTGTAAACTACTCGACATTAGGTTTACTGTCTTCATTTCTATTGTATACATCACACTATCAGGCTGTGATATAATGCAATGATTTAGAGACAAAAAAAACGATGTAGCCTGCTGAACCACGCTCTGTGTGTTTTCCATTCCACACAGAAGAAAAAGAGAGCTCTCATGGTTTTCACACTTATGGTTGTAGTTCAGAAACCTTAACCCATATATATTTATAAATTTCAACCCAAGAAAGAGAGCAAAGTTAAATACAGCAAATGTAAGACCCAAGAATTACTAAATCATCAACACCTTGGAAAAGCAACACATTCGATAAATTGTGAAGAAATATATTGTGCCGTTGACATGTGACAAGCAGCTACCCATAATAGCCAACTGGTAGTTTTAACCCAATCTTATCAACTTAAGAAATACTCTACATTAACGTCAGACTAGTCTTCCAAAACAGGCCCAGTCACTCATTTTCTCATACGAAAAAGGCTGATATAAAGAGCATTTGATTCTAAATTATATTCATTTTTTTTGTTTTGTTTTTTTGCGAAAACCTATTTGCACCAACCAGCTTTACAGGCTGTCAGTGTTTGACAATGCCATGCTTTCTGGTTTTGTCATTATAACATTGAGTAATAGTATGATTTCAACTTTATTTCTCACTGCTTAAAGTGCTTTAATAGAGGTCATTTTCATCAGATTACTGCGTACAAAACAGATTTTTTTTCTACGAGCCCACTTTTTCGAAAATACACAACTGAACTTGCAGAGGTCCGTAGTTTTAAACCTACTTATTTGTCATACCGTGAGTTATCCAGAACATCTGTCAACCTGATATAAAGTTCTCTACCTCTGTTGTGCAATTCAACTTTGTTTCAGTTTTAACATTACTAATTTTGTCAGCCCATGGTCGTTTGTAACCCTGTTCCAAGCATGTACTAAATGATAAAGCTCATTGACCAGTAAGTAAAAGTTTTGTAAAACCAAAGTTAGGATCGGCATTTTGTGTTATCTACTTTATTTCATCCCAGATGGACATTTCTGGCATTAATGAATGCAAACTATGTATATTTCTTTATGCATTGTTAGTTGAACATTGGCACTACAGACACACATGGACACTTTAACAAAAGGCATGGTGTCTGTTAGAATAACAGTTTCATTTGCATTCAGATTGTTTTGGTTTTTAATGCAAACAAACAATTCGAGGGACTCTTGTTGCTTTCTTTGTTGCTGACCATAGTTGTTCCCGTGTTCACACATAGAATATCTCAATCCTGGATTAGATTCGTTTCATTCTTAAGCAAGCCAAATTGGATATTGAACATAGTCTTTCAAATGTTTTTACTGCAAAGCTCAACTCACCTGTTGCCGCAACAATAAATATGCCACAATGCACAATCTGGAGACTGAGTAAGATATATAATGAAACCTTGTGAAACAAGATCTGGGCCATCCTACAATGTAAATTATAAAAAGATGACGTACGTGTGTCATTATGCACAATGTTACCATGTTAGCAATGTGAAATAACTACGCTATGCCAGGAAAACTAAACGAGTGTTAGACATAGAAAGTGAATGTCACTTCAGCTAAATAAATATTCTCTGCATTCAAGATTAGCAGAAATATAGCAGCCTGAGATTACTTAAGAATTGACAATCATATGTTAATCTTCTAAAATATTCTGAAATATTCAGATCTCATGAAATCTTTTTCTGCTGTTAATAAAAAAATTAGTTCCAAAAACAGAAATAGCAATGATAGGACATATTGACTTGTGATATGTTATAGTGTGTCACTTATAGATCCACACATGGTTCACGAGGATATGTTCAAATTATTCCATCCACCAATCGATCAAAACAAAATGTACTAGGAATTATACATTTTTAGAAAGCTAGAAAACCCCATGATTTTTTTTTCTGCAGGGATATATGCGCCCTTTGTTCCGTGTTTATGCGGCAATAATAGAAATGCACCTTCCGATTTTCCACAGAAATATGGATTCAAATATTATTCATGCCTTTTTAGAACCAGGTTTGTTGTAATGGCATACAAACAATTATATTTGTGTCTTTTTGTCCAGAACCACTTCCTGACAGTATTAATCGATTCCGAAGTCCGAATTTTCATACTCCATAAGCTAGCCTGTCACTGTCTAACCTATAAATATAGAAGTACTGTAGTCCTTATTGTACACGTTCTTCTGTGGATTTTTGACATAGGCCGCATTAGCCAAAATTAATAAAGGGCTTCAGTGGGTAACTACTCAGAACACGTTTTGGAGCCTGTACCCGTCTCTCTCTCTCTCTCTCTCTCTCTCTCTCTCTCTTTCTCTCTCTCTCTCTCTCTCTCTCTCTCTGAGTAGCAACTCGTTGTTTATGCTACATATTCAACAAAGCCAACCTCAGAATAATGAAAAAATATGAACGTGTGAAATGATGTATTAGCTAAATAACTGAAGCTTTGCTTATAAATGCAGAGCTTCAATACGAATAGAAAATATCTGTCAAACAAAATATAAATACTAAATTTGTGTAGAACAATTTCAGAGAAGAAGAATTTGACTTAGTTTGGTTTAAGCATATCTTACTATATTCATTGAAAAAAGGGACATGTTTCTCATGTAGTCCACGATTAGGAAAGAAGGCTTTGTCCTATCCAAATCCTTTTCGTTGGGAAGAAAAGACAGTCAATACAGGGCAAACAAAACACCCAATGTGGGTATGATCACCCAGATTAAATACGCGTTAGCTTGGTGATCATGTGAGTGCTACAAAGGGAAGACAACACTCACTTTTACAAGACAAACAGAGAGGTCATAAGTGCTGCAATTTATACACTAGGTCGCTTACTTGTAAGCCGATAATTCCAATTTGCATAAACCTATACCGAATGGCTTAAACATTTTGTTCCTGCTATAGAATCACATGCTGTCAAAAAAAATCTTAATATTGTCAGCAGGAAAGCAGTTCAAAGAACCGTACAATACAAATTGTAAAGTAAACGGGGCTAAGTAACTTAACGTACTCATGAACCAAAATGTACTCTTTTCTACCACTTGCCAGTGTATAAATGAAGTAGAAACCAACAGGATGCATTGTATTAAATTTAATCCCAGTGATTATAAAATGAACAGTTACATCTATACCACCTGTACAAACTGAGGGAAATCCTATCAAATACTGTAACAGTGGACACCCTGCACCAAAAATACAAAGCAAACCCCATGATGACGCCTACTTATCACTTTGAAAGTCTCCAAGTAATAAAGCTTTATTTTGCTGCCACCCCTCACTTAATGTTTCAACAAAATGGTTCAAGTTTGGCACAAATACTGTGAAATTTGAGTCATGTGTGCCATTGAAAAAATGTGTACTTGGGCATGTCAGAAAAGAATGAAAGTCATTAGCATTTAAATCAAGAAGTGTTATCTGAATACAATTTTTCTTAACCAGATTCAACAGTTAGACAAGCTTGTATTTGCCGTTGGCCGCTGGTTACTACCAAGAGCCCCTGAGGATTTAACATGAAAACAGAAAACAGGAGCACGTGAAGTGTCTGAAAAGGGAATATTAAAACAAAATGATGCCAACAGATAAAATTAAGTGGCAGATCAGGCAAATCTAAAATGTCTAAAGTTATTAAAGTCAGACCTTCTAACTATCTCTGGATATTAATAGCAATATTTGTATAAAAGTCCTGTAGTTTTAAATTAATACTACCAATCTAAAAATTTGTGAAAAAAATGTATTATATCCAATAGCTTCCAAAATATTACTGTCAGGGAAGGAATAGTTAACTACTTCGAAATTAAACTCATCAATTTTGTGATAGACTGCAGTGTAAAACTTTCATGAGTGACCCGAATATCCAACGCCAGAACACATCTGTGAACCATCTCAGTTGGTACTTCGGAATGGATATTTTTTAGGTTACGTTCTTTGGCAATTTGACTGAAATTTTGGACATTAACACAAGTGTTGTCATGAATGACATTGCATTGTTTGATAATTTTGTACTCAACCGAAAGTCCCTTTTGATCATGTTTGAACCATATTCATATGTTCAAGCCAATTAAATATAAATCAGCAAGTAAGGGGGAGCTGCTACCCACTGGAATGCCTTTTTTTTGGTTAAAAATCAAATGGTCCGCATTGAACAAAAGTATTATCCAAGGAATTTTTATAGTATCTATCAAAGGTTCAGCAGGTATCGCTTTCTATGGGTAGGTTTGTGATAGTGTAGAAGAATTTGAACATTTTAAATGATTGCTTTCATATCTTTGATTTTAGATACAAACCTGGAAGAATTGCCAATACTGCAAAAGAAATTTATTTCACAGTTTCTAGAAATTCTATCACTTTATTTACGGGAATGATTCTTAATTGCAGTCAAACAGTCTTACTGCTTTTTTTGTACATTTTGAAACAGCAGCTATGAATCTTTTTTAAAAAATGCTTTTATTAATTTGAGTATCCAGAACAAAGTAGAATAGAGAAGTCTTCTTCAGAAATTTTGATATTAAAATTTCTTTCCAGCTTATATTTATTTGTATATGTCAAATTATCAATGGATTGTTTTGTGTACTTTATATACGTTTGCTCAGTTCCCCTTATGCCTAAAGTATTGCTTTTGCCAAGTTCACTTTTCAAAACATCCAGATGATATTTTTCAGCAGATGATCCCAAAATTGTTACCTTATCAATGTCAGTGATTACGAATCTTTCTTGTAGTTTTTTTAGCCGCTTTGGAACTTTAAGCTGCTATAGATTTACCTTTCGTAAATTTTTTAAAGTGGTATTTTTGTACTGATAACTTCCTGAAAAACACTGTCAATGTTCAACTTAGGACATTTTGTACCTGTTTTAACCCATTCTTTTTATGCTGAGTTCTGTATTATGCCCATGTTCCCTGCAAATACAGTATTCACGGAAATGATTACTAATTGCAGTCAAACACAATGGTACTTCTAATCTAGAATTAAAAGGGTTAAATGTAACTTGGGTATCCAGAACAAATGTAGAATAGATGAATTCTCTGCAGAAATTTTGAGAATAAAATTCCTTTTTATCTCATCGTAATCTGCATCTATCAAATTATCAATGGATTGTTTGTGCAATTTATATACGTAATTTCTTCTTATGTCTGAAATATTGTTTATACCACGTTCATTTCTCAAAACATCCAAGTAATGTTTTTTTTTTTTTTTTGGCAGATGATTCCAAAATTGTCACCTGCTTCATCAATGGTAGTCAATACAAATCTTTCTTGTAGTTCTTTTACTGCTTTTGAAGCTTTAGGCTATTTTAAATAAACCGTATTGAAATTCTTAATGTGCAATTTGTAACGATAAATTCTATTTCTAAAGACTCCTTTCACTTTTGATAACCATCTTTCAAATTTCTGAAATTCCATTTTTTTCTTTCTTTGTCCATTTAATACAGCAGGAATCAAATATAGGACATGTATCTTGAAAAATACTGTTAATGTTCAACTTAGGACATATCCAATTTTTTTACCTTTTTAATTCTTTTAAAAATGAATTTTGTATTATATGCAAATCACCTGTAAATACATCTTTGTAGTATGTATCATCAAAAGTGGAATGTTTACTGTTAGCCATACTGTCACAGTTTTGATTAGCTGCAACATCCTCAAGAGTAATTGAGCCACAAATTTCTTGTAATTCATGATACTTCGTCCAATGTTATTGCGATATTTATAGCAAAAATGGGGGGGTCTCTTATTTTGAATTTCTTGGCAATAATCTTACGAATACATTTCAATTTGAAAAGGGACTGAATGTTCAGTGAATGAATAATTTGGTGTTTGAAAGGAATGACGCAAAAAAGGTTCGATCCATTTTTTCTAAATTTAATCATATAATTCCTGTTTTTCTGTGATTTTCTTTGCTCATGACTTCTTATTCTATTTTGAATACCAGCCTGATTATTATGAAAAGGTGTGTGACCGCTATCAAGAGTTGCAAAATCCAAAGTAGTAACAATACCGAAGTCTAAATCTGTCATAGTGTTCAGAGAGAAAAGGCAAAGTATCACTATTTCATATGTACTTTTCATGCATTTTAACTCTCATTTATAAACTTGATTGTGCTCTGTGCTTTAATTTTGACAGCTGGCTTTCTTCATCCAAGAGTTTATCTGTCATATTTAAATATTTTATATTAAAAATAATGAGCATTATTAACATTTTATGCTATATTCTGTGTGTTTTGTACTCTATTAGGTAGCTAAAGCGAGCCTTTTAGTTACTGCACGACCGAGTCTTTACAAAACACTATGTTTTTATGGAGTTGTCACATTGTGCTTGACTACCCAATAAAACATTAGTCGTATGTGAAAGAAGCTGCTGAATCGGATATTGACGGTGTTTACTTTATGACTATAAATATATACCAGCGCACATGTATTTTTTTTGCCTCAAAGCAGGGATCTAACCAATAGTAATTTCACACTTTGTGGGGAAAAATATGCTTTGGGTGATTATGTTTCATTTATTTATTTATTTATTTATTTATTTATTTATTTATTTATTTATTTATTTATTTATATATATCTATCTGTCTATCTATCTATCTATCTATCTATCTATTATTTACTTATAATCTATCTATCTATCTATCTATCTATCTATCTATCTATTTATTTATTTATTTATTTATTTACTTATAATTGTCAATTTTTGCCCACATTACATGTTTCTACAATTGTCAACTGCAAAATGGATTCTTATAGATTTAGATTTGTTTCACTATATTTGTAAGGAAGATGTTTGCTGAGTGGTATTTGTGCCTTCTCCTGAATAATAAAAAAAATGAATAAATAAATAAATAAATAAATAAATAAATAAATAAATAAATAAATAAATAAATAAATAAATGAATGAATAAAAAAATGAATGAATAAATAAATAAATGAATAAATAAATAAAAATAAATAAATAAATCTATGATCTGTAAGGTATCATTATAGCAAGCTTACTACAGGATAACAAAAATGCTCTTATTTTCCTTATGTTTGTTTGGTTTGAAGTTTGTAGGGGAAATATTTAACAAATGTTTTTTTTTTCTCTGAAGCTACCTGGATAAAGACTCTAAAACTGTACACAAAGAATTATAATTACTCCTGAGCCAGGGTGGAGCTTATTTTGCATTGCATGTCAAGATCCAAGATTTTCATATTGCCAAGAGATATATCGAAGGTGGCATATATAGTAGCATTGTTCTATAAATTTATCACACGTTTATAACACAGAGGCGGTTAAGAGCCAAGGCGCAAAGTCCTTGTTTCCCAATTGAGTATGCAAGTACAGTACCTGTCATCAAGAGTGTGCATTTATGCAAAAATTACCCATAACTTGCTGTCTGAAAGCACACTTTTGCGCGCGGTATAAAATAACGATATGCAGATAATGTACTGTTTGTCAGGAAATACGAACAAAGTGCACACATTGCAAGTACTATAAATGTACGTCATACCTCGGTTAATTATAGGGTATGAGTCAGTCTGTGATACAAATTTACCCATGTAGTAGGAAATAAATAACTTGTTGTCATCCCGGGTGGATCCTGTTGCCTTTGACCCGGGGATCTGCATCAACCAGAGTAGCTGAACATCCAGCAAAGTATACGTTATCCACAACACCATGTATGTATATTTACAGATACAAATATGACCCATATAAGTATTTGCTCTTATTTTCCTTATGTTTAAGCTTTTGTATGACCGGTGCTGATAGAGTGTGCACAATGTAAGGTCCAATTGACAGAAACCAGATCACAGTCATGAATGTGCAGACCACAAAGGGACCAAGCAACACAAAATGTTTTAGTAATGATACAATATGTTAAACTGGATTCGTGAGTGCATAATACTTAGATTAATGTATCTGTCTTGCAATACACTTCAATATCAAGAGATTGAAATCGTAACCTCAAACCTTTTAAATAATGTCTTCATTATTGTAGGGTGAACAAGGCACCCAATAAAATAATGAAATCCGATACACACATGGGCCCCTAGTGCCAAACTGTTCGGTAACTGTCTAGTGCTAAAGGTAGGAAAACCATAAAAATATTCACTTCCGAGAACAAAGAACATTACGTTTGCACATGTAAATGTGCCTATATATACATCAAAATTAACTTGTATTGTCACAAAACATGTGATAAACGACTGATAATTGATATATGTATAGATATGAAGGTTAGAAACAGGTTTAAAGATAATACCAACATGCACCTCCGACACAAGAGAGTACCGGATAATTTAGCATTAGGGGGCGCATGTGTGATAACTGACCTACAGCAAATCATAGTCAAAGGTACACTTCTCAAATATGTCTGCGCACAGGCCAATGCCTCTTTTTTCTAATACGGCTGCATTGCACTATGAGGTCTGACATCTGCTTTTCATTTTCGTTGAAACTTGCTGCCTTCAGTAATAAAGCAGCATTTTTCACTAAACGTAGAATGAACAAGCCATTACATAATCTTAAAAATGGCCACCCTGTGGCGATGGACGTAATTTTAGCTAAACACGCATATTCAATGCAATTTGACGTAGCTAATGCTAGGTGAATTGCATTTAAAGTTAAAACTAGAAGAAAGAGACTAAAATTCATTCATATTTTGATTAAGTTTACATCTAATTTACGCCAGGTTGTACATTTTATAACATATTTCATTTTCTTTGTACTTTCAAAAGGCTTCTTTCATTTTTCCTTATTGTCGCTCGGATGATTGACATAAGTGGCATTGGCTCTGCAATTTATCATTTTCAATTCAACCCTGATATACAAATTTGGGGTGTTGAGTATTTTGTATTGATGGCCAAAACCTGTTCCTGTTTCTTATTCCACCAATACGTTGGATATATGGTCGTTCAAAGTACCTATAGAGTAGTCGCATACTTAAAAAAAAAGTAGCTGAAGGCGACAGACCACAGTTATAAATCTTTTTATTTTTCATATTAGCATTTTTCAGTCTAAAAAATCAGCAATTTTGGTATTTTTAAATTCCATGAACGGCATTTAACAAATAAAAATGTCACAAAAACACGGATGGATTTTTGTCTTATAATTCCAAGCTCGTTGTGATAATTGAAATACGAAACAACACCTGGATATCAGCTTCATACAGGTGTATGAACTGTGCTCTTGCCAGGGTCACATCATTGTCCTTTCCCACCATAAAGTTCTCACCTGGCCTGGAAGACACTGCATCTATATGACCACCAATGAAGCAACTCTGTGATGCGGCAAACCTGACTTAGCTATTTCTATTTAAACAGAAGCTACAGAATGCTAAAAACACAGTATTTTCACAATTATGGACTATCTCCATTGGGACA
Organism: Hermodice carunculata; assembly: GCA_964020975.1. NCBI lineage: Eukaryota > Metazoa > Annelida > Polychaeta > Eunicida > Amphinomidae > Hermodice > Hermodice carunculata. The sequence goes on from OZ026623.1 coordinate 36,692,109, forward strand.
CGCAAACAGCCAATCACAACTGTGGTCTGTAACCTGAACTACAGGTAAAAGGAAAACGAAATGATCAAGTTGGTGGGCTTATCTCACTTTTAAAATTGAATATTGCTCTAGATATAGTAAATCTGACAGAATTTACATGTAAATTGACGTTGTGTTTGAAGACCTGAAGCCTGAATCTGCCATCTTGTAAGGTTTGAAACATACAGTTTTGCAAAATGGCCAGTAAAGAGCATGGTCTAATTATGCCCTGTTGTACATGATCACGATGACCCTTACCCCTACCCCGCCCCGGTGATGGTGTTTGAGACGGGGGGGGGGAGGGGTAGTAGATTGAGAAATTTGTGGCAGTTGATGGGAGTTTTTTTCCAAAGAATTCCGTATATAATGCTGACAAAGTTACACGACTGTCTTTAAAAGGACCTTTGTGCATAGCTATATACATGCCTGGGACTATAATATCATGTGGCAATTGCAATGGCAAGACCAGTCAGCATGAATGTGCCACAACACCATCTGCGTTATTGGATTGTATGTGGATCCGCCTGGCCAGGCCAACGCAACAGGGACTTACTGTCCTCTTCAGAAAGTTGAACATTTCACTTCACAACTGTATTGAGGAGCTTTTAACTTTATTTTGGGGGTATGGCCATGACCTATGTGTGTCAGACTTCTGACCGTACAACCATGGACATCTTCACAGATCTGAAATGCTTAAGTCACAATTGTCTGCAAATTAAGTCAGTGGGGTAAACCTTGACCCATAGCCCCGACCCCCTACACACTGACCATGGCGCCTTAAAAATTATTTATACTGAAGAAGCCATTTTTCTTTTACTGTTTTCATCCATCGTACAAATTAATGATCACTGCCACTGCCGACCATCTATGGTTTGTCTATATGTCACATTTGTTTGGACATTTCACTGTTAAACATACCTTCTGCTTTGTATTATGACTCTGGAGGCTAAAGAAATCAGAGGTCCTCATCATTTTGACGCGCATGGATAGTCCAAAGCTGCCGTCAGTTTACGTGAAAAAAACTGAGACTCTGCTCTGTAAGCATGTCACAGTAAAGGGATACCTTCAAAGTGGCAAAAATCAAAATGCAAAACTAGAACAGAACCAACGGAACTTGAAGTGCTCTGCTAGCTTCTATCTAGCTATCGATGATCACTGAGGCAACATTCTAGAGGGCAATACTAATTGCATCTAAATTTTGTTAGGAAAACATCTTTACTTTATTGTGCATTACCACAAGATAAAATGACGCAAATGTGCAGACCACGGTGAGAATTGTTGCAAGTGCACATAGGAAATCACTTTAAGTATCAAATAGACCATTTTTGTTATGACACTGGATCATGTACCCACCACTGTGGTGACTAATACAATTAGGAAGGAATCTAATAAATCCCTCACTCGAATTAGGTGGATGGCCACCTATTAACATAATAAAAGACCTTGATGATGCATGTCAAAAAGTGCAACCACATGTCCCACGTACGCAAATACACAGATAAGCACGCACCCATTTCACATTTACATGGCTAAAAAGGAAACTACATGCATCATACTAGGTTGGTCAACATTATGCCAACACTGCAGCTAAAAGTTGTCAGGATAAAATTTGCACTGTCAAGTGGGTTTACAGGGAAGAAGTACATGTCTGACATTAATTTTAAACAGCAGATCTTCGTGATTTGGTTCATAGATGTTAACTAGAGTAAGTGGCAGCCCCAGTGAATACATGTATGTTCAGAAAATGTAGGTGTGAAGAAATGTTTATAATAACTTTAAAAAAATCATGATATTTTTATTTCCAGTAATTGCTGATTAAAGGCAATATAAATCTTTCATTTAAGGCAATTTAAAACCAGCCACGCGACATGTAATTATGTTTGATAGAATATTTTCGTTTTTCGTTCTGTCCTTTACAGCCACAGGATAAACATTAAGTAATCAGGCTGAATCCATAAGGAAAGTTATTTCCTGGGCACACTTGGAACAAGCACACATAACTGCAAAGAGCACAATTAACTGTCTGTCTGTCTGTCTGTCTGTCTGTCTGTCTGTCTGTCCTTCTGTCTGTCTATCTGTCTATCCATCCATCCATCCATCCATCCATCCATCTACCGAATGTGCTCAAATCGCCGTGCTCCATTATTGTTTGGATCTTTAATGAATTTCTTTGTTCACGTTTTGCCAAAATATTAAAAAAAAAAAAACTCCTCTCAGGCAAACGTACCAAGCCAATTGCTTCGAAATTGCATATGGACACTTTTGGGGTCACAATACCTTATTTTCTTCAACAGGTGGCACTTCAACTTTGTCCTTTTTTTTTGTTTGTTTGTTTTTTTTTCTTTTTTTTTTTTTTTTTTTTGTTTTTTTGATTTTGTTTTTTTTTTTTGTTTTTTTTTTTGTTTTTTGTTTTTGTTTTAGTTTTTTTTTACTCTTGCTAACATCTGCTACATCATACAATAAAAAGTACTACAACATGATTTTGCTTACGCAGATTAACTCATTCCACCGCACTGACGCTTTTTCCCGCTGATATTTAAAGGTCGTTTGCTAATTGTATTTTACTAATTTAGGGATTATTTTCCGGAATTTTGGTAGAAACATGCATGGGAGATCATTACAAATTATATGCTCATAGTCAACATCTTTCCTTGGCGCGCTGTGCGCGTATTGCGCTCAGAGTGCGCCAAAGGAAGCTGTTGACTTAGTCTTCAATCAGAGTGGGATGAGTTAAGATGCAACAAAGTTCAGTTTTACATACAAGTACGGTGTTCACAATAATGCCAGCTAAAAACTAAGAAAACTTGTCTCACCAGCATATATCCCCATACTTCCCATTCATTGGAACTGCTTTCAATACTTTATATCCACAATTCTGAGATGCCTGGGGCAATGGCCGGGCACATGTGGGTCGCGTGGTGAGTTGCACTACAAAATAAGTTTTGTCTGGTCTAAACTTATAATGGTACATGTACGTACAGACGTGACATAAAATAAAAGTTGTAAGCTCATAAACAATTGTGTGAAAGTATTAATAAGAAACACAAATGCATCTTTGGGAGGCACCCACATGTTCCTTGCAGCATCATAGAGTAATCACCACTGCTGAAACAAAAGCCTGTTAAAACAACTGGTTGTGCTGCTAATTGTTTTGACGGCCTCAGATCCACTGGCACAAAACCTTGGACAGGCAGGTAAAGGTACAATGTTGACATATAAAAGACAGACATATTCACCGCATTTCCAGAACTACCTCTTTGCAGTTTAACAACCTAAAGGAAATCTCAATTGGAACATCAATACATTTACATTGCACCGTCTGTAGGCCCCAAAATAATGGTATCAATTCCTTGCCATCCCCAGTTGTATTTGTGCACAATTTGAAACCAATGTTCATAACATAAATAAATGCATTTTTTGACTTGCTGTATATTAATTGCGGCCAATTCTGATCCTCCAGATCCATTTTGTGTATGCTTTTTGCTGTATATTAATTGCGGTCGATTCTGATCCTCCAGCTCCATCTTATGTATGCTTTTTGCTTGTGGCCGGTTCTGATCCTCTAAATCCATCTTGTGTATCCTCTTCTTGGCCTATGCCCCTATCGGTGGCCTGACTGGATGCTCAAGCAGCTTGTGATATATAGATGCTTTGCCAGAGAGGTGATGGTTAGATAGAAAAAAAGTCTAGTGTTTTTTCTACTTTATGAAAATGACCAATCTTTTGTTCATTTTTGAACGCATGTATCATTATGGTGAAAACCTTTAAGGTTCAATATGGCTTTGTGTCATACCGATTTAAGAAATGAATAGAAATCTTTGGTTACATCTCATATATTCCCTATTCACAGACTATTGACCTTTGTGCATTTACCATAAGCTATCTCTGCCCCCATCTACCCTTCAGCGTACAAAACGGAAAATGTGAGAATTATGGATACCGCTTTTTGCTATACAATGCAGATCTTTTCTTTTGTTCACTGGCTTTTTTCCATTAAACTGATTAAGTACCCAAGTTGTGATATGATGCGATAACCGTCCATGTGTTTCTTATTCTACACAACGAAGCACAGAGCTCACAGCGTTGTCATGCTTACGGTTAAGAAGTGATTTAGGCCTATACCTCTATTGTGAAAGAATAGCTAATGACAGTGATTCCATTATTTTAAGAAACCGCTTGTGACAGCAAAGCCAGGTCACCCTGTGTGCAGTTTCAATGCAATTCATACAAGTCAACCTGGCATCTTGCCAGGAACTGCTGATTGTTCTGGACTTTTAACAGTATACCTGCATGGCTACGTCTATTTGGGAGCACGGCATGACACCCATTGATATATAAACACAGCACAACTAACAACAAAAGTTTCCCCATTCCCGTCGTATCATTTGCATTGTTGAAACTACAATGTACATGTGGTAACCAATATTGATACTACTGATCACACAAACTGGAATAAAGCAGCTTTGCCCTTTTATAAGTTGGGAACCAAATTACAGCTGTCATGATTGCTTGGTTACCAAACCTTGGTGATTGAAACCTTAGAAAACGCAGGTATTTGTAACACCACAACCCCCCCCCCAAAAAAAACACACACACACACAACAAAAGTATTACAATATGAGTTGTTTTATTCTGTAATTTCAATATTCACAACACTCAGGGTTTTCTACAATACAAAAACCTGGATTTTGTATAAGCAGCAAGACCCTAGCTTTTGGGCTGTTATTTGACAATTTTAAGACACAAAGGTTTCTGTGATCAAAATTTGAAGTTTTGCTCATAAGCCCAGGGTTACATGCACCAAAAGCCACGGTTTTGTACCCATACCCTGAGTTGTGGTCCTGCAACCCAGACTTTTGTACACAAAACCCAGAGGTGTGAGGCAAAGACCAAAATTAAAACCTAATTCAGTAACAGAGTGAAACCCGTGCTTTTATCACAAAATCATTGTTTTGGTAACAAAACCCCAGGGTTCTGGGATGAAACCTGAGGCTCTTTTAGCAAAACTCATAAAATCCAAGGTTGTGTAAAGGACACACAGGGGATTGTTAATTATTGAAGAGTACTACAGTCCATTCATGCCCTAAACATGTTGACATGGAGTGAACGCAAGAGCTTCAGTCAACAAAAGCACAGATCGTCAGCCAAACTCAGATTACTGAGCTGTAGGATCAGTGATTTTGGACAGAGGCCTGTGCACTTCTACTGGAACACTGGAACAAATACAATTGTAAATATCTATATAGGTAATATTTGTATTTGTTCACCATTACAATCTCAGTCCCTGTATGAAGTGTCGGTATCATATATGCTTTATCTTAAGCAAACCAATGGGTGGATGGATAGATAGATAGACAAACAGATGGACAAACAGACAGACAGATAGGTAGATAGATAGATGGATGAATAGATAGATAGATAGATAGATAGATAGATAGATAGATAGATAGATAGATAGATAGATAGATAGATAGGTAGGTAGGTAGGTAGGTAGGCAGGCAGACAGACAGACAGATAGACGGATGGATAGATGGATAGATAGATAGATAGATAGATAGATAGATAGACAGACAGACAGATAGATAGATAGATAGATAGATAGATAGATAGATAGATAGATAAAGAGAGAGAGAGAGAGATAAATAGATTTTGGGAGGAAGGTAACATAATAAACAATAGTTTATCGTCCAGGTCCTCCGTTATAAATTACATTATTGATGATATGCAATGAATATACATGATAAGGGTACAAGTTTAAGTATATCAAATCATAAATGAGTAAGCTATACTGTTGAAAGCAATGGAAAGAAACTACGCTAAAAGCATCATAACCTGTACGTGTAAGTATGTTGTTATATAAATATTTGAGAAAGCATATACCCCTTAAAAAAACACTTAAAGTTATATATTAAATACAAGGCACTTGATAAATTGTAAAATTAAAGACAGTTTGTAGGATTGCGCTCCACACACCAATCTTACAAGTGAATATGAAGGAAATCCCGGAAAACACTACAATCATCAAAATGGGGTAATACATATCTACTATAAAATGTTTTTTCTTGCAGATAAATTGTACATAACGTTTTAATCTTCTGTACAAAGCGATATTGGCTGAAACAAACCTAAACTTTGTGGCATTGGTCATTCCACGACAGTAATTGGTCCACTTGGATCCCCCCCCACACACACACACCTTGTACGCTGCGCATTATCCAGCATTTGTTCTTCCGATTCAAATTTGTAGAATTTTGATGTCCTCATTGTTGATCATTAGTGATGAGCATGGGTTTGGTTTTATCTATGGCAACATCAAATTTGTTTTCCTTGCACCAATCACTACGGTTTTTTAAACACCAATTAAGTTTTCATTCATTTTTGCAACTTTTGTGCTGCTGGAATAGATGGACCAGGCAACGGCATATATATCTAGTTTGATGCTCATATAAAACTGACAAATAGGAGAGGCCCTAGTGCACTGCCTTGCGGGCTGCAGCTTGAATGGCTTATTTTGGTGATGAAGCTGTCTTGAACTGTGCTCACTGCTTTCTCCTGCCTGAATAGGACTTGAAGTAAGACAGAGACAAGGGACCACATTATTATAAGTCTACGGTGGGAAAAATATACCGATGACTTCCCAGTTCTAAAGCCTTCCTCAGATTAACAAATATGAAACAATTCACAAGATCATAATCCATGGCTTGGGATCATGAATCTACCATTTTAATATAAACATAAACATGGATACGTCCATAAATAATACCAAAGAAATGAAACTGTGATGTACCACTTTGTTTTGAGTCACATTACCGTGTTGTGTACTATGAATTGCCATCCGAGCTACCTGCCAATGCTATGACGTTCAGAGTAAAAGTTATATGATGTCACTGGGATATTTGCACCTACATTTTTCAATGGTGTCTGATGAAACATGTTTCATTTTTTGTTTGTATGTGTTTCTTTATTATAAAATATATTGAAATTTTATACGTAAATCTTTACAGATAATAGTCATGATGATGATGATGATGATGATGATGATGATGATGATGATGATGATGATGATGATGATGATGATGATGATGATGATGATGATGATGATGATGATGTTTTATAATTTTAATTTAAAGTGTGTTCAGCGTCTGGCCAATGAGGAAGGATATTTGAGAAGGCTTCAGTGGATGCCATGCACTGCGTTCCAATCCTTTGCTGGCAAATTCAGTGTAATTGTTGTGAAAAACCTGTATACTGACATATATTGTGGTATATCCAGTATACATGTCCATGTTGCTAGTCATTTCTCTACTGTGATTGGGGGTTAACACTTTTGTAACCCAGGTCGGCCTGCACAACTCAGAAAAGAAATAAACATAATTTGCATTTTGAGTATGTCAAGCAGATTCACTACAAAATATTTAAATACATATCCACACAAGATCTAAACAAACAAACACAAAGCCACAGAGTATAAAACATATTTCTAGTTCACTGCCTTCACCGTTGCTTTTACCTGGGATTGTCAGTATCTGTGATGAATGCATTGCTTGTTTTGCAAAACGCAAATATTCTTACATGAAAATTAAGTCTCATGGAGTCACAAATATGTAAACCAGTAACACACAAACCCTGAATTTTAATGGTAGGAATGCTTGACATTGTGTGGGAATCCCACCTGACCTCAGGTGGCTGACTGTTCCTGTTTCTTAATGCAATGTATAAACACTTTGATCATATCATAACACCTAATAGCTACTATCTATATAAACAGAAATATTTCTTTCACGAGATTTGTAGGGTTGTTAAAATTAATAACAACAGGGGTACTCAAAAGCATGGCTCAATAACGTTTTTGTCCAATTTGTATGCAACTTGGATGAAACTAATTACGTGGACGCGAACATACAAAAATGCATTGCAGGGATCAGTAGTCACGAACGAGAAAGACAAAATATAAAAATGTCAAAGCGTATGGAGGAAAATTCTTATACGGGTCAAATGCCATAAATAGCCTAATATTTTGTTAGTCTTAAGGCCTGTTACAGCTGCGGAAGGGGGAGTTTGCATATACAAACTCCTAGTAGAACAATCATGAATATATTTAGCACAGCAAAAATATTCTAGAATCTGTACATTATACATTAGCTGTCATGTTCATTTTATATGAACTCTCTGAGATCGTATCCACTCCAAACTTCTATCCCATCAGTAAGCATTACTCCATATTGAGTTTCAATTTGTTGTATATTTTTAAAACAAATTTTTGGCTACTTTAGACCCCTACAAGACTGTCTCCAAGGTGGTTCTGAAACTTATTATATTACTGATTGTTAACGACTTTTTTAATTTGGGTACGTGTTGGTTTTACGTGCATTCCTGTGGATTTTCATGGAAGTCAATGGACATTGCAATAGAAATTCACATTGTAACTTCCTCTCAAAAGTCGTTCAGCAATTTTATTTAAAATTTGATGAGACTATACCTAGGGTGATCCCTGCTAGGTTTATTTAAATAGTCATCATCCATTGGTTTTCAGATTTTCCTGCATTCAAATGTTGGTGCGAAGTCTTAAAAACTCTTCTCTGAAATCGCTAAGCCAAGAGCTTTTGAATTACATACACACACTGCTGGACATCTGCCAGACCTTAATAGGTGGTGCTGCGATATTTCTTTCTTTTTTGTAACAAATTTTTGTGTTTTCTCTATTTTTGCCTTCTTCTCCAAAACCATCATCCACTTTGTTCCTAAACTTGGTGAAAGTGAAACTTGTGTGACTGGTAAACAAACTTGTTCAGTAGGTATTGATACTCTTGATCTCTGAGGTAAAGCGAATCTTTCAATTCTGGTGTCTGTCAATAAATGTTGGCAATGTGTTTGTACCCTGTAATTAAATCAGAATTCCAGTGGACATTCATATTTTCGAGTTCTGGGAAACCGTCAGCCATGTTCACTTGTAACTTGGTGGGGATGTACGTTGGATGGGCTTCAACAAAGTTTCTTCAAATCACATGTTCCATAAATTTTTAGGGTTTAAAAAACACTTTTGTTCAATCCTGTGTTAAAATCTTTTTTAAAAATATCTATCTCCAATACTGCTCATCCAATTGCTTTAAAATTGCACTGTGTTTCTTTTGGAGACCCCCAAGACCTTCATTTGTCAAAATATAGTGCTGAACTGTATGGTTTCCCCATTTTGGGACTTGGTAGCTTGGGAGATGATTTTGCAAAATTTATCTTTTGTTGGTGATAATCTGGATCCTTGATTTATTATGCATGTTTCAGTTTGTGTACCTGTTTGTCTACCTGTCTGTTATTGCATGCATTCCTGCTGATTTTCATGTATGTTAACAGCATTTGCAACGGGAATTCACATTTTCATTTCGTCCAAAATCCTCATCTCCTACACTAGAGTGGGATCCTTGTGGGTTGAATGTCGAGCGGGTTGAATGTCAAAATTAGCTGAAGACTGGCTGTTCACACAACCTTCTTCTCGTAATCTTCGCCTTGTCCTCTTTAACGAGATGCTAGATCTAATGCAAACTTATAAAAAGCTCAGCAGGACTCGGCTTCCATTAAGTTCTTTTACTATGAATGGGTACTAAAATCTCAGGTACTATATGTGAGGATCGTCAAGAGTTAGCATGGTTAATGTAGTGATATCAGCACACATGCATATACCTTTCCGGAACAGTCAACTGATCAACTTCAAACTTAGTTGGAATATGCTTCAGGTGAATCTCAATTAAATTTCTACAAGTAGTCAGCTCCATTGAATTTGGAGGGTTATTTTCATTTCATAATTTATGTTTTTAGGGAAAACATGAAAATAATTTTCCTCATAACCTCACACCTGTGAACAGGTTAGGACTTCTGGATTAAAAATATCAAGGACAGCCAGCTAATTATGAGCTTCTCACACGGCACTAACTCTATTTTCGCTTATGGTTTAAGATGTTCTCTTGAATATAAACGACCGATTGGTGAATGGGCTGTACTCCCCCTGCCATAGTTACAGTGGTCAACTATAAAAGAGTGCAAAGAATATGTTGAAAATGAGACTTAACATCTCTGTCTGTAGTGGTGTCAATACTGCATATACCTCAAGATCGGCAGTATTGTTTAAAGGCAATAATAAAGATATAGTTTAACATTCTCGCTCGATAAAGGATATAGCACTTGCCCGATGATGTAGTACCGAAAGAGGAGTTCGTGTGCTTCTTAAAGGCAATAATTGGATTTTCTAACAGTAGTTCTATTGATTGAATCATTGTATATTGCACAAACGCACCTAACTCTGCCACCATCTATCCATACCTAGCAAATGAAATATTTATCGTTTTCTTCTTATTCATCTTTTTACTGACTAATGTCATGCACCCCCGTAACTGATCATTTGATGGCGTTTTGTCACATTTGGTATTAGCCAAGAGTCCTCAGTGACGATGCCTGAATAGAAAAAGGGCATTTGTCACAAATGAGGTCCGTTAAGACGGCATTGTGTTTTGCTACATGGCCCTGTAAATCAGAGTGCTCATCTTTTACTACATAGCTCTATGCATTGATTAATTTTAAATTAATATACCACAAACAGCGGGTGCGTTAAGCCACATTCATCGGCACTACATGACATGACTTAAGTTTTGGGTACATACGGGAAGTAATTGGTGACGTTTCAAAGTGCACAAACTTCATAAACCAGAATGAAAGCTGATGAATGTGCTTAACCTTGGTAAATGTCATTTCTTTCTCAGCATACCATCAATTTGACCTGAATCAAAGCAAGAGTGTGAGACCAATATATTTTGCCTGGTGAAGAATACCACCTGCACAGTCTACCTCTTGCCGATACTTTTTGCGGGTGACCGCTTGTTTGACGTCAGGAAGATTAACCATTTTTGGTTTCGTTCCTCGTACTACATTTGTGTCTTTTTTTGTCCAAAACCAATTCCTGGTAGTCATTAACCTATTTTTCAGTCCAAATTTTCACTTCCCATAGGCCAACTTGTAACCTATATACATATGGAAGTACTATTGTCCATATTGACCACGTTCTTCAGTAGAATTTTGACTTAGGCTGTATAATCCAAAGATAAATTAGCTGGTTGGGAGCAGGGTAACTACTCAGAACATATTTTGGAGCCTGCACCAGCACATGTTTGCCTCAGTAGCGGCCCCTTTGCTTGCCAGTGCATGTCTGAAGACGAAACAAAGTGGGACATTATATTCAGTCCCAGTGATT